>SZWC01000946.1:236801-268547 GCA_023375785.1 Penium margaritaceum
GCGGCGTCGCTCTTCTGACGGAGACTGTAGACCCACCGCATCCGGGTGAAGTCATCAGTCAGTGTCAGAACGTAGCGGCCCCTCTCGGATACGAACTCGACCGGGAGAGGACCAAGCAGGTCCGAGTGGACCAGCACGAGGGGCCGCAGTGCTCGTGAACGCGAATCAGGGTAAGTGCACCGGTGCATCTTACCCTGAGCGCAAAAAAGGCAGTCGGTCTTGGGTGGCTTCTCGAAAGAAGCCAGATCAAGACCAAGTGCGGGCTGTGTCCGGATGAGCTTCGACACAGTGTCGGAGCCCACGAGACACAGACGTCGGTGCAACAATCTCTGGTGGTCTGGGGATAGAACACCAGTGACAAAAACGCGACCAGAGGACGTAGGGGAGCAAGGGGAGGACGGCCGAGCAATGCGGTACAGGTCATCAACAACTGAAGCGCGCAGAACGATGCTACGGGTGTCAGAAGCAGTCACAGTCGCCGAATCAGCGGTGTGCTCAACAGAGAGACCCATCAGAGTGCAGGCACGCACAGACAGCAGGCTGAGCTCAAGATCAGGTACAAAGAGCACGTCAGAGAGATACAAGGGGCCAGACGGACCATCGAAACATACAACCCCAACACCGTGGACTGGTAAGGACTGACCAGAGCCTGTGCGAACAGAACGGACAGTCGTGACGGGACCAAGGACCACAAACTCACTGCGACGACATGTCATGTGGTGAGTGGCACCGGAATCGAGGATCCAAGCGCCACTGGGGTCACGACCGGTGGACGTCACTGTACAACGAGCAATGGAACACTCGGCATCAGAGGGACGCTGAGCCGTCTGTGGGACAGAACGACGGACATCACGAAGGTGAGCCTCACGGATCCAGTCTGTGCAGTCAGGTCCATCATCATCACATGCGGACTGTGCTCCCCCACGCGTATCATCACGAGTCACGAAGGCGGACGAACAAGCAGTCTGTGACCCACTCGACGATGACAACACACTCGCACCTCCCTGTGAGCGAAGCGCCAGAAGGTGACGTAGCTCGGCGATGGTGCGGTCACGGGGGTCTGGATCACTGCTGCTCGCTGGTGAGGACTCAGGACCAGCTGCAGTCGCAGTCGTCGCGCGTCCCGAGGAGTGTGCGGACGACGCGCCAGACGCAGTACGAGCAGCATGGGCCGCCTGAAGCCCACGGGTGATGCGCCCCCAGTCAAGCGGCTGCTGGCACTCGGTGTAGCGATGGGCACCTCCACAGTTGTAGCAGTGGACGGAACGCCCACTGCTACCACTGGATGACGGCTGCTGCTGGCCCGATCCGCGCTTCCTGTTCTTCTTCTTCCCCTGGGCGGCAGCTGCAACGCCCTGCGTGGGTGTAGACGGGGTCGAAGAGGAGGAGGAAGATGCGTTCGTGGTGGAGGTGGATGAGGGTGACTGCAGGATGGAGGATGGTGGTGAGGCGACGACTGCTGAAGCAAGAGACGCCTCCTGGTGCGCTACTGCGGCCTCGCGGGTCGACGTCACCTGGAGGAAAAGCTGATGCGCCCAAGGGAGCAGCTGCATGGAGGCCGAAAAGGGCTCGAGAACGGCGTCACTGTACCGGTCGAAGATGTCGGTGTACTCCAGGCGAACGCCGAGCATGATCGCCCGGAGTGCCCACAGCTGTGTACCCCCTGAGGTACCCAGGCGCGTGTAGATGCGCATGGCGCGTCGCCAGTAATCCGCCGCAGGCTCCGCTGGTCCCTGACGAAGCGAATGGAAGGCGCGGATGTGGGACGCACGCGTGGCGTGTGTCTCTGCGGCGAGTAGGGACAGCGTCAGATCCCAGCCTCCACGAGGATCAGCTCCAGTGCCTGTGCCTGGCTCGCCAAGGAAGGGGCGGAAGTCGACGACAGTCTCCCGTGGCATGGCGTAGAGAAGTCCTCGCATGGCCCGGGCAGCTGTCGACACCTGAGCTGGGTCTGTAGTCTGGTACGGGCTGTGGTAGTAAGGCCAGACTCCCTCGGAGGTGGCCCAGACCTGAAACAGGATCTCCCAGCAATCAAAGCCATCCGCGCTGATGTACCGTGGGGGTGGCGCCTCAAAGTCCTTTGGCGGCCGCTCCGTGGGAAGAGCAGCCGCAGGCTGAGGAGGCCGAGAGACAGGAAAGAAGCCTGGAAGGGGGTGATCCCCGAGAGAAGGAAATGAAGGTCGCACCGGAGACACGGGTGGAGGTCGCATGCCCATCTGCAGCTGACGAAGAGTCTCCCGTAGACGACGGATCTCCCGCTCCTGGGCGTCATCCTCGAAACCTGGCATGAGGGTCTCGTCATCAAAGAGGTCCTCAGGTGGTGGAGAGTGAGCGCGAGGAGGTGGAGGAGGCGGATCCCCTGTCATGGCCACCCGGGTCGAGTGCTGTGCGGATGCCGGAAGACCAGCAACTCCCCCAGAAGTCCGCGAGGGAGCCGTGGACTGAGTACGCAGAAGCTCTGTCAGCGCGCGAATCGAGTCAGTCTGCTCTCGCTGCAGACGACTCATCTCCTCCTGCTGGCTGCGTAGGTCCGCGATCGCCCGCGAGCGAGGGCTGAGTACCTCTGAAGAAGAGGAGGAGGGATCAACTGGCGCCTTGTCCTTGTCGTCGGGCGAACTCATGTTGCCGCTCAGTATGGGACGACGAGTCAAGTTTGTCGGATCGCAGTGCTGTCTGCGTTTCTCGAGGAGTTGCAACGCTGGCAACTTTTGACCTTCCGACAGAAAATTTGCCTAAGTATGGTGCTAACGTCAGCAGGTGGTTGCTGACGTCAGCACGACCTGATGACGTCAGCAGACAAAAATGCTGACGTCGGCGTCGACGTTTTTTTTTTTTTTTTTTGGTTTCGCTCGCGGTTCTGCGCGAGCGTGCAGCCGCCCAGTGGCGGCTGCGCGGAGGCTGCGCGGAAGCTGCGCGGCAGCTTCCGCCCAGCTGCTGCTGCCGCTGCGCGAGCAGCTGCAGCAGCAGCTGCGTGGCTGCGTGAGCGGCGGTGGCAGCAGCAGCTGCACGCTGCCGCTGCTGCTGCTGCGCGCTGCAGCAGCAGCTCGCTGCCGCCGCCACCCGCTGCTGCTGCTGCGCTGCCGCGCTGCTGCGCTGCTGCTGCTGCTGCGCTGCTGCGCTGCACGCTGCTGCTGCTGCCGCTGCTGCCGCCGCTGCCGCCGCTGCCGCTGCTGCTTCTGCTGCTGCAGCTGTGCTGCGACTGCTGGTGCTGCTGCTGCCGCTGCGGCTGCTGTTGCCGCCGCCGCCGCTGCGGCTGCTGCGCTGCTGCTGCCGCCGCTGCTGCTGCGCTGCTGCTGCTGCGGCTGCTGTCGCGCTGCTGCTACGGCTGTGGCTGCTGCGCTGCTGCTGCTACTCAGCTGCTGCGGCTGTGGGGAAGGACTGCGGGCACCGCCGCCGCCACGCCTCTCTGCGTGGTGGTGCGAGTCGCTGCTGCTGTCTCTGCAGCTGCTGTCTCACGTTGACGGCGGTCGACCTCCTCCAACGGGTCCCAGAAGATCTGCTGCAGCGGTGACTCTCACTGCTGCTGCTCTGCTGCGTCTCTGCTGCGCAGCTCGGTGAGATCTGTCTCACCGCTCTGATACCATAAGAACCTGCTAGGAAGCTTCCTAGCCTTGCTGTTGCTGACGTGGCGAGACTGTCCAGTCAGCTGATGCACTTAGCAAGCAGGCAGGTGCAAGAAACAGCAAAGATCAGGCTAGGGAGACGCGCGAAGTCTCATAAGCTTCAATAGCTTAGTAAATGCAGAGAGAGATGACAAATGACAGGTCCAGGGCATAACTACCTGCCGCGGCGCACAGCGGGTGTCGCACGCGGCAGTCCTAGATCTGTCCTAAAACCGGCCTAAAACCACTGTTTTGGCCGTAACTCTACGCACACATGTCAGAATCCTGCGCCGTCTGAACCTAGACGTGCAGAATCAAAAGACGCACGCAACGACTGGTCACATGCATGCATCCATCGACTGACAGCGAGTATATAAAGCAAAAACATGCAAATGGGTCTCATGCCCAGTCCGCCGAAAGGCGCCTGCAAGACGTAGAAGGCACAGCAAGGAGTCCCGGTGACATCTGGGGCTCTGGAGCAGTGGTCGGTCACCTCCAGACGGGTAAGCCGCCGCCTGTCGTCGCGCCGGTGTCACCAGGGCCGCCTGCCTCAGGGATCTGCACGAGTATGGACACGGCCGAGTGGTCACAGTAAACTGTACAGAAACGGCACAAATCACAACAAGGAGTGCCGCGATGGAAAATCCATCACGTCACTCCTCCACTCTTAGCTTGGTGCTAGGGTCCTGTTCCAACGTTGCAATGCCATGTGGAATGATTAGGGTAGGATTATTATTTTATGTTCATGCCCTATGACGACTATGTCCGTTGTGGCGCGGTTCGTCTCAGCCAAAATGGCTGAGGTGACCATTCGCCCCTCCTCCTTTGACTAAGCTTTATGAGGGCCTACGTCGTGGGTTCAGAAGTTAGTCGCAAACCAACCTAGTGTTGTTACATTGGTATCAAAGCCAGCTTCCGCAAATACCTTCAAAAGCGATTCAACAATTCCGTTGGATGACGCTATCGAGCAACGACGTCCGTCGATCTGGGTTTTCTCAATCTCCACGGCCGAATGCTGCCCTTCGTCAAACGCAGCCCGTGCGATTCACACTAAGTTCCGGTCGAACTTAGAACTCCCCGGTCGGGAGTACACCAAACAAAAAAAGATGGCCGATGGCTGGGAAACACGAAACGCCGCCCGATCGGCGGAGCGAGGGAGGGTTCCGCTCGCAACAGCGTGAACGAGCTCCATCCCGGCGAGCCGAATGCTCGCCGACGAGCATAGAGCAGCTCGATCTCGTCGAGCTGTGCTCAGTTCGACGAGCTCGACGAGGTGAGACTCCCCTCATGGGATAGAGAGGGGAGGTGAAGGGGGACCCCTGCCCACTCTTCCCACCTCGTCATGGCGCTGACTGCGTAAAGGGGCACGAGAGGGCGATCTCCCTCCATCCCCCCTGTCCTTGGTGCCGACGACGCCGAGGGAAGGAGAGGGGAGAGCCCCCCTCTCCCCCTTTTTTGTGGCATCGAACGCGCCAAGGGGAAGGAGAGGGGCAGCCCCCCTCTTCCCCTCCCCCATGGCACCGAAGGTGTCGAGGGGGAGGAGAGGGGCGAGCCCCTCCCTCTTCCCTTCGCCATGGTGCCGACTGCTTCGAGGGGGAGGAGAGGGGCGAGCCCCCATCTTCCCTTCGCCCATTGCGCCAAGGTGGGAGGATAGGGAGGAGTTCCCCTCCCCCTCTTTCCCTCCGCCATGGTGTCGACGGCACCACCGGGAAGGAGAGGGGATGCCCTCCCTCCGCGTGGGACGACGGCCCATGAGGGAGGAGAGATGGCGCCTTCCCCTTTCTCCCTCCTTCTCACGTGGCTGACGGCCAAAGGGAGAGGAAAGGGGGTGTTCCCCCCCTCTCCTCCCCCCTCACTTGGCCAACGGTCCATGGGGACGGGAGGGGAGGCGTTCCTCGCTCTCCCTCTCCCCCTCACGCGAGCCGACAACTCAAGGGGGAGCTGAGGAGGTGTACCCCCACCACCCCTTTCACGAGGACCTGCAGCCTGGGTAGGAGGCGAGGAGGGGACCTCCCTCTTCCCCCCACTCACGAGGGCTGATAGCCCAACGGGGAGGTGGAGAGGAAGGTTCCTCCCTCCTTCCACCACGCTCAGAGAGCATTGCCTGGGATGCAAAATTCGTGGTCCGTAATTTTCTTTGTACCAAGACGAGCGTGTGCGAGTGGTGTATTGGTAGAGACTGGCTTTCAGACTTTGAAACAATACATTCGAGTCCCACATGTGGATTATTTTCCACACACCCATGTTCTTGGACCCGATTGGTCCAATGCAAACTCAATGACGATTCCTCCGTTTGGCAATCATTTTGGGTACTGCAAGAAGCAATTTGAAGCTCAGACCGAGCTCCAGATTTGCGTGGAGTGCAACTATTCTTTAAAGAAAATCTTTAAGTGCCATAAGCACAAGAGGTGAGGACGATTTCCTTGGTTGACCCCGATGTTTGGCCTTGTGGGCTGTGAGTTGACCGCCATAAAAAGCAACAAGGGGCCTCGTATGAGAACCATGATATTTTGGGAACTTCTAAAGTATTGTTTATAAATACTTTCCTGTTCATTGAAATTGGGATGGCCGATAGTTGTCACAACTTACCACCGGATGACGCTTGGAAGATTCCAATCATCAAATGAAAAAGGCACTTGACGTGCCACATTACCCCAGTGATCATTGATTTCGACGACAGAGCTGTTTCATAATTAATTCGACGAAGATTTTGCTGTTTTGGAATTATTTAGGGTGTAAACTTAATTTCGTTGAAAAAAAGGTGGTAGTATGTTGAATTCGACGAAGGGAGTATTTGAGTTTTTTTCATTCGACGAGCAGTCCAGTTAAGTGTTTTTTTCAGTCACATTTCAGCGACTGACTCGGCCATTCGAAGTTCCGAGCGGTCAAATCGACCGCTCGGAACTTCGAACGACCGGACTGGTCCATTCCGTCGGTTCGGAATCGGCCTGTCGTACCAGACTTGAACTCCGACCCTCGAAAATACAAAAACAAGACCTTGTACGTGGGAGAAACATTTGCCTATGAACCCTGGAAAATTTTAAAAAAAAAAAGTATAGGTAGTTCATTAAATTTGACGAATGGCTTTTGTAATCATTTTGGTGGTGCTTTTGAATTCGACGAAGGTTCAATTTTGACGGATTTCAACTACTATAAAAACTATTGATATCAAAATTAACGACTACTAGGGTATTGTTCGTTTCTCGTGAATCCTCAAGTGGAGGAATTCTGTGTCAACCGTTTTAAAAACGTTTGAAACGGTAAAAATTTTGTGGTCGAACCCGAGTGTGTGGTCAAGTTGACGATGGGTTTCGATGTAGAAATTTGAAAGCTCTGATTGAGCTCTTAAAGGAGGGAGTCCTGGTTTTCTTTTTATTGTCCATTCCAAATCACAAAAAGGAGAAAAACCGACAGTTTTCTGTGTTGTGAACAACATTCAACTACAAACGCTTCAATGCGAGAAGTTTTAGCACCGACTGTGCCTAAATTATTGTGGATTAGTCTCAAGATTTTGGGTACCTCATAAGCAAACCCGGTAGGGATGACCGCTAAAAAGCCACGACACGGCCCAATGCAGGTTGTACATACACCAAACCATATTGTTTACGCAGAACGACGATTGTAGCACGCACCAGGCTAAAAAATCAAAACGATGACGTGCATCGAGACGAATTGTCGATGAGAAACAATTAAAGCACCGGACGTGCTGCGACCACTCGTCTACTTACTAAAGCAATGCAAAACGTGCGGACTACACAAAACAAGTGTCGGTTGCACAATTTTAAGGGCGTCGGCCACGCCATCGACGTAACTGTCAATTGCACTACTGGCAACAGCACATGTGTTGGTTGTAGAAATTTTGTCGGTGTCGAAAACACCACTGAAAGTGCCAATTGCACTCTAGTCACAAACGTCGAATGCATTCGTGATGCTAGTGCAGAATGCACTACTCGTGGTCTACGAAGACATGGCCAAAATAAATGTTGATTCCGTATTCGCGTGGATGTCAGTTGTACCAGGAATGTCGTGTAAACCATTTGTGAGTGTATCTCGACAGAACAAGGATGTGAGTGCCGATCACACTCAACACACACACACACACACGATGGTGGAAATCCATGCACCTCGAATATGACCGACATGGAACATGCAGTCACAGCATTCACGCGTATGCCGAACGCACGATTACCGTGATGTTGAATGCATGGCCGACGAGTGCGTCGGTTGACATGAGTGCCGGATGCACCATTGTCATAATTGTCGATTGCACGATTTGCAAAAGCTGCGGGTTGCACTTTTGTCATGGGTGACGAATGCACCACTAAGACGAGTGCCGAAGGCACTATGACCATGAGCCGTGATTGGAATTGCAATGCTAGTGTTGATGGTACAACACATGCTACAAGATGCCGATTGCAACAATAACATGGGTGCCGATCACACCCGTTGTATCGAGTAACAAGAACTAGCCAACCCGTAGCTTCATCAGACTGCTTGCAATAGACCACTAGACAACCGCATATGATCTATGTGTGGAGTGGTTCTATGGACAAGTGCGTCAAGCACGTTAGTCAAAACGCGAAAGACACGTCGTTGACGTTTGCAAGACATCTCGATGAAGTCGAGGATGGTCATGTTGTCAAATTCGTCAAATGGAGAACCGACATGTATGACTGTAAACAATTACAAACGGCTGTGGTGATCAGAGGTATGCCGGAACGGTGTAACAATAACAGAGCGATCTCGGTCGCCACCGACGGTGATGACCATTCACCCTGTCGATAGCAGTTTGGGAAGATACTTCCAGAATAAGTACGAAACAGATGTTATCGGGTGGATCACGTGTGACGAGGACGATTTCCTCAAAATTAGACCATGCGAAAGGTGGACGAACTCCTCCCTGTCCATACATGGAACACGCTACAAAGCCTAGTCAGTTAAGCACCAATTCCAAAATATGCACGACTTGCATTACCGCAAGGAGTCAGCGCACATGATCAAGCACCAAACACGACCCACTTTTCAATACGTGCACGGCACGAACAAAAAACTAATCCACTAAGTGTTGGTGTGTCCATCACGACACCCAATTATGGATAGGTTGTACAGTCGAATGACCACAACAGTTTTGTGACATCTGAACAAGCTGAAGATATCGGATGGTATATTGGATAAAAATGGTGACACCATTTCACCAAACAAGTAGTTCGGTGGGCGCAGGATGTGTGCTATGACAGTCTCACGTCCCACTGCGCTACAATGTTCAAAGGCGGATGTGATCTTATCATGACTCTGTCCATGTCATGACTATGTCATGAGACGTGGAACGGACCTGGTCTGTTAGCACGCCGACTTCAATCCTCGAGGATTGCCATCGTGCCGACTATACACAGTGTGTACTGGATGCATCAGTACCTTCTGGAGGTTCTCTGCATCATCAGTCATGGCCGATGAAAATATCTTTCCGTGATGGAACGTGTCAAGGATCATACGCTTGAATAAAATTTTCAATGGCGAAACCATTGACACCCTCTCACTTGGTGAGTGATGGATACAAATCGGGGTACTCGACCGGTAACTGCGATCAAAAGGTACATGAGTGTACTCACAACCCTATTCAGAAGACAGGGATTATTGTCAATGGGGTTTGTCGTTGTGCCAGAGAGGGATAGAGACCCATCGATAGGTCATCCACGATATGAGCCGCTGCAATGCGGTGGTCGGAGAGCGCAAGAGTCAATTATGGCGAATGACAAGATTGACCGAATGTCAAAAGTGAGCAAAATCGAAGGCGCCACCTTCAGTCTATCATCACTCAGTGAGTGAACATGTCATGGACATTGATAGAAAAAATACATGAACCAACTTCAATGACATAAATTCATCCACAGTTCGGTGAAGATCCACGAGAATGGGTGACCCTCATTTTCTACTTAATGGTGCTCCATAGGAACATGACAATCTCACAGATTGCTATAAACCAACTACGACGTGGTTGGGATCACGTCAAGGTCTAGGTTTTTTTGCTCAAAACTTATGACCGTGGAGACGATCTGTAAGCCGACAACTTTATGCTAACAGTGTGTTAGTACCTACGTCTTGGTTCGACCGACCACACGAGTCACAATCATCAGAGGCAAAAAATGACCAATGTGTCAAAACTATTGATGTGAAGGGACTCTTCAAGTTGGGCCTTGAGAAATGATATTTCTCATCAGATTCTTTTGATGTTTCGAGAAACGTCTCAAAGTTGATGCCATCGTGACACGGTACACTAGTTGTATACGTCACGCTCTTCAAACATCATGTAGAGGGATTCCGGGCATACCAAGGCATGGTGTAGCACTAGCTATCCAATTCGTTGGAACAAAACCAATATATGAGAGATATCATAATGACTACGGTGTAGTCAAACCATGCTTCACTGACCCGAACGGTCATGGTGAAGCGACTCAAGCCCCTTGGTTTGGGGATGGTTCAATTGAAGTGCGAATGGTCGCCTCAGCCGTTTTGGCAGACCACGTTCAGTAGTTAGTCGCAAAATAGACCACGTACGCTTTGGGTTCAAAAGTTAGTCGCAAAACAGCCTAGTGTTGTTACACGGGCGCACTCTCATGGAGTCACTGGGATGGCAAGCCATTGGAGGAGTTAACCGTGCTCTTTGTTACTAGCCTTGTTCTGAAGACATGAGTCGCACGTCATGCAATGCTTACGGACATTGACACACCATCCTGGCCACCAATAGTGGTCCGAGAGTTGGTGTCCGGTTCTTATAGGTTCCAGATGACCTGCAACCATGCGATTGTAAAAGTGGGAGATAATGTTCTCTCGGACGACTTTCGTGTCAGGTACAACTTGATATTTGTGCCATAAGTCTCCTACAACCTCCACCAATCGTTACTTGTCCATATTTCTATAGTATTAAAACCAAGAATTCACACGATATCTTATCTGGATCTTTTTTATGAAGCCGTTTTAGTGGATAATCTCTCAAGGTGGTTACTGGAGAGGTGTAGTGGAAGCTGGTGTTGCATTGTCGATGTCACAATGGCCACAAAACACCTACCGACCTCGGTGGCTACTTTGATTTCCATAGGTTGTTGGCTTAGTGGATCGGCCACGTTGGTGCGTCATGGTTGAGATTCCCACGTGAAAGAGAATCGGCTCATGTATTCGCTCCAACGCGTCTTTTGTCTTGATAAGTTTGGATGCATTTGGAAGAATACCAATGGGTTGTGGTCGATCACGACTGTCATACCCTCTGAGCACCCTCGAGGTAGCAACGCCACATCTTGAAAGCGTGTGCCACCGCGGGGAGCTCCAAGCCCACAGTCGTATACCACGTCACTGTGGGGATAAGATTTTGGCCCTCATGCATACTTGGGTGACAGTTCTGCATGAGGAGTACTCCAAGTCCTGCTACCGACGCATCACATTGCATCTCTCACAGATGTGATGGGTCCGGAACGGCTAAGACGGACACTGTGAATGGAATCTCTTTGAATTTGAGAATGTATTTCTCAAAGTTAGATGTCCAATTCCAATGTACATCTTTTTGCGTGAGCCTGGTTAGCGATGCTATTATGGACAAGTACTCTTGCATAAACTGTTGGAAGTAGTTTCCAAGGCTAAGAAGAGACTATCTGCCCAACGTTTTCCAGGCACGGCCAACCTACCATGGCCTGGACCTTTCCTGGGTAGCCACGGATGCCGTCCTTACCGACTATGCATCCAAGGTAGTCGAGCGCATCTTGTGCAAACTTGCACTTGCTCACTTTTGCATAGAACTTCTGTTCTCGAAGGATCGGGAGGACATCACGCAGATGTTCCATATGCGCTTCCTTTGATTTACATAAAACAAGGATCTTGTCCAGGTAAACCAAGATAAACTGGCCGAGTTGCTTGGCGTAAATTTGGGCTATTTCTCCTTGAAAGGTTGCTGGGGCGTTCGTTAGCCAGAAGCATACAACCCGGAACTGATAGTGTCCCATGTGCGTTCGAAATACATCTTTGGGTACAGCTTCTTCCGTGAAGTAGATTTAGTGGTATCTTCCTTAAGACAAACCCAAAGACGAAAATACTTTTCCCCCTTGGATTTGGTCAAACAGGTCCTCAATCCCCGACAAGGGGAATCGATTTTTCACATTCAACTTGTTTTGCGCCTGGTAGTCCACGCACATGTGTCCAACCACCGTCATTTTTATTCACAGAAGGATCGGCGCACAATACAGCGAGTCTCAATCCATCCTTTTGCAAGATACTCTTTGATTTGGCATTTGGCCTCTCATTTTTTTGCTGGACTAATACATGGATGTAAACAAAGGGGTTGCCTCCAGCTGTAGCAAAATCATGTGGCCTGTTTGTCATTCTGGTGGAAGCCAAACCGGTGGGTCTTATAATACATCAAAGAATTCCACTGATAGAGATGTGATTTCATGTGGCGTATCTCCATTCAAGTCGTCCATAACTATTTACAACTGAGCCGGAAAGTATCAACATCCTTTTCGAATACGTCTCTTGACTTGCACCACAGACAAACTGGCATGGAATTTCAGTGCGGTCGGTGACAATTATGTACTTAGAATCAACGTAAAGAGGCGCTGGCCCTTTTAAATGATCAAGCGCTTTAATTCAGAGCACATTTGAGTATTTTTGTCATGGAGCCAGGGATCCCCTAAAACCACGGCAGACGGGTCAAGAAGGTTAAGTACCTTCATTGTGACATTCTGTGTGTGACCTCGAATACAAATGCTTGCTGTACAGGTACCAATCACGGGTATCATACGATTTTCACCAAAAATAACTCCGCCATTCGATGGCTCCTACTTTAGGCCCACCCGTTAAGTAAGGCCAAGTCCAACAAGTAAGCCATCCTTCCAAGTGTCAGCCAATATGATAACTGGAGCACCAACAACGTGTTATTTGAATTGAATCATCATGTTACCTCCAATATTTTGAGTGAACACACTCCACGATGATAAGTCGAGTTTGTGATAAACACGTCATCTTTACGGTGGACGCTGCAAATTCCATGATTCACATACTCAATTCCACATATCGTGGACGCGTGTGAATTCGGCTTGCACATGCCAATCTTTAAAATTGACTGGGTCAATATCGTTGACCAACGGCGTTGCAAATGTGAATGAACTCACCGCTTTGCGGCCGTTTGCTCCAATTAGTGTGACACAACCCTTGCACAGTCGTTGGTGAAATCACCAATGGCATGTTCAACCATGCATCTCGTCCAGAGATGTAAGGTTTAGTGGGTAATGTCGGTCAGCAAGTTGATAGCAAGGTTGAACAAGAAAGGAGAAAACAACAAAGAAGTTTGAACTCATTAAGAACTCGCATTATTTTACGTCCTCAGTTGAAAACATGAATCCACACTTGTGATCCACTTTTGCCCCTGAGTGGTCCCCACTAGCATCACTCAGAAGTGGGAAAACCCCATACCATGACCTTGTCCGTCACCACTACCGGATCCATTGTCGTAATCGCGACCCTGTCCACAGCCCCGTCCGCGACGTCCTGCTGCATGATCTCCATGAGGTATCATAGCTACGGCAAATGTCACGGTTTGATGCCCACAATCAATAGCCTACGGATATTGGACCCTAAAATGGCCAGGTTGCATGCAGTTGTGGCAGAGCCCGTCACAAAAGGCTGCCAAACGACGCCTTCTCACCACCTGTACCTCTTCGTTATCACGTCTATGCTTGTTGTTGGGGACATTCTGCCCAACCTTCTCGACTTGAGGGTTTGCAGATTGCTTGTTCTTGGCCCCGCCCTGCTGTCAAGCAAACCCACTAGCCCCCTATAGCGTCCATGCGCATGTCGCAGCCTTACTGAGCATGCGCATTTGGCCTTGTATCACAGTAATGCTTTGGATTCGCCAGATTACACTTGGCTCATGTAGTCACACAACGCCCTCCAACTTGTCCAACCTTGGCCGGTTGCCGTCGTGTGTGTCTTGTCCTTCAGCTTCTCGCAAACCAGACCATCACGTAAGTACTCCAACAGCAAGAACTCCAGGTACTTGAAGGCCTGGATCCCATCACTGTGAACCGAGGGGCGCCCGGCGTGACGGTCACACGCCGAGCCCTTGGGATAAACCTCCCACCCTCGACCCCTTGGTGTGTGGGCCAACCCTTGAGATGTCGCACGACCCTCTCCTAGCAACAAGACCGCTGCTAGTGACCGAGGTTCCCGCCGTGCGACTCTCCCGGCGGCGTTTGCACCAAGGTGCGCTGCGGAAGACTTGTAGGATCGAATGAACGTGTGCGAGGCAATACTTGGAACACAAGGAGAGTTGGGCAAGGAATGAATCCTTAGACTTGATAGATCAGTACAATGCAATGTACAAAGTCTCTGGGTAAGATTGGCATGCCTAGAACAACCACTAGGCTTCCTTATGTACCAGTCCCTATGAGCCAGCCGAAAGCTACTCAGCGCTCCGAGGCCCTCTGTCGAGGCGCACTCCTGAAAATAACACATGCATCATGTAGTACGCTTCATGAGCTTTACAACACAACAAAGAACGCCTCAATCCATGAAGAAACGACTAAGTTATGGCCGTTTGAGTGCTCCACGCGTGACGGCCGCTGGCAGCACCGCCAGCGGGGGTCACGGCCGCCCAAAGCGCCCTTGCTTGCGAATGCAGCTCCAGCCGCCATCCCGAAGTGCCCATGGACCCCAATGAACATTTCCTCATTGGCTAAGCGTCCATCCAGGGGCGCTTCGGCTGCAGTGGGCGAGAAAGTCGCCCCGCCGTGCTCGGGGTCGAACCGGTACGTCTCCTGTTTTCTGGAGGTGCGCCTCCCACCTTTGCACGGCCGTATCTTTCTCGTCCCTGCACCGAATGACCCGGTTCTTGGGTCTATTTTGTACGGTTTTTCACGTAGAATACAATGGGAGCATCAAAGCATGCATCTGACCTCAGCATGATGACGTAATCACCACCTCGACCGGCGGCTCCCATAACAATCACCCTCGGTGAAGCTATTGGATTCCTCAACAAGTACGGTAAACTCACTCAAATAGGCCTCGAGCAAACTACCTAGTCGTCTGAAGTCATTGATCTTGTAGAAGGCCTCCTCATGCTGGGTGTACATTTTATGCATGATAGCGCAGAAGGCCTCACATGGCATGGGCTTACACTTAAGGTTTGGTCACTGCGCGTCCTACTCCGTGACCACGTACTTGAATGATGCTTCCTCAAGTCACATCGTGGAAAGGTCGTCCAACTAACCAATGGCGCCATGTTGACACGTATAACATGCTCCATGTAATTTAGCCAGTCGGTCAGCTTCATGCCCTTCTAGAAGATTTCCACACTGTGGAGGAAGGAAGTTTTCATCACCGATCCCAAAGTCATCGAGATAGGGAATTCCTCGCTACCACTAGCGATGCCATTAGCTCCTGCAGCTCGCAGCGATCGCTGATGCATCTACACTTGGGCCACGCTCTATAACACCCTATTGAGGTCGTCGCATTGACGATTTGCCTCATGAGTGGCCAGGCGCTACAAAAGACGATCACGTTCGAGGTCCATGATGCTCTGTCCGACGTGGGCCAGCAGGTTGGCAGACACGGATTTCAGCTTTGACACCATTGTAGCATCAGCAATAGGCTCAAGGAAATCATGATTTACACACACCTTCACCCACTATAGAAGGATGCGGTTCGTGTACACCCATCCAAGAAGTTCGACCTTGCAGAAGAAACTTCCGTCAAGTGGACGTTGGTTTGCCCCATCACAACCACATATGTAAGCCGGTCAGTGCCAATGGCACTGATCACGACTTGAAGCTTCCATGAAGGTAAAATCTGACTGTAGATTTAGATTCAAAAGGAAAAGCCGTGCGACATTGACCCAAGAACGGGGTCGATCCATCAAGAATTGAGGAAGTTACGCCCAGCCAAAGGTTGGACCGGCCGAGGGGAAAACAGGTGACGTGAATTCATCCCCAAGGATCAAGGCTCGACCCTCGGAAGACCCAACAAGGCCAAAGCGCCCCTTGGGTCCCGGTTAGTCAATGAATCAAGGATCATTGAGGACCAAGGGCGCTTCGGAATGGCACTCCGATGTGTTATTGCCAGAAATGGCGCTCCGGGCGGCCGTCACCACCGCTAGTGGTGCTGCCAGCAGCAGATTGCCGTGGTTCACAGAAATGGCCACATCTCGGCCGTTCCTCCACGAAATGATGCGATTCTTGATGCGTTGAAAAACTGGGAAGATGAGCTGCGTGATATTAAGGCAATAACGCTCATCTCAGGTCCATACGGAGCCGTTAATGTCTCGACGACCTCGGGTCGCCTAGGATGTGTCATCATGTATATATAAGTCTTGTATGTTGACACTTGAATAACGAGTACAGTTTAATCCCACTGTGCCACACGTGTTCCCGTGCCCCCCCAAGACAATCCTATACTTGTGCAACCCCGAGAAGGTGTGCACCGGCCTCCCCTTGGTCGTCGTTGCCACCGGTTGGTGCCTACACCATCCGGTTGAGGCTAGCACACCTTGCCCGGTTGACACTTGGTATCAGAGCCACCCTTGGTTCAGGGGCACAATCAACTACGTGTCAACCTCTCCAGGTCAGCGTAGACCAGCACACATCTCGTCTCTTTGACGGATCCGTGCCCAAGGCCAACCACGCACTCCGGTGACAAGGCAATAACTGGAGGACCAGTTTAGGAAGAATTTGTACCGGACGCAAGGATGACTTCATCCGGCACGTTCTCGATGGTCGCGGCATTTGACACGCAAGGCAAAGTAACAGCAGCCGCAGCGTTGCAGAAGTTGCTCGCCAACATGCAGGCCAAGATGGACCTATTGGAGGAGCAAAACACGTACCTCAATCAAGAGCTAGCAAAGCGTCCAGTGACAACACCAGTGGTAGTTGCCACCGCAAACGTACCTGCGGTTGGCATCCCGAGCTCGCCCAAGCCAGAGCCATTTGACCCATCGAAGAAGGATGGGCCAGCTCCACACACTTGGTTACTCAGACTAGAACTGTACTTCACTGCCATCGGCATGGATGCCTCAAGGTACGAGGCGCGCCGCGACTATGCCGTGACCCTGTTGAGAGGGGCATCGTTGAATTGGTGGGTCGATGAGATGTGGTCCAATCCACACGGCAGTGGAGCAGCAATGGTCGCCGGCATTGCGGCCGCGACCGGAATCTCAACCCCATCGGCTCCAACCTGTAGCAGTAGCAACCCTACCTTGAAATGACCGACTCAGTGGAAGGACATCACGGAGTTGTTCATCGAGCGCTTCACCGTGGGCGACGTGAGGAACAACGCGCGTGCCAAGGTGCGTCGGCTTCGCCAAACTAGCGGCGTCGCCGATTACACCCGCGGGTTTTATTAGATCGTCGCCAAATGTGGTTTTGACCCGCATGAATTGTGCTCCCACTACGGCAACGGCCTCAAGAACGACGCCCGTTCTCTGACGGTGATGCACGACCACAACGACGACCTGTCGGCAATGATCGCGGCAGCTGAACGGTACGACTCGCGCGTGCAATAGGCTCATGCCAAAAGCCACAACTCTTTTGGTGGTGATTACGGCAAGTGGGCCGAGAGCGACGACACGCCCATGGAGATCGGAGCGTTGCAACAGCGCAAGTACTTCAACTGTGGCAAGCCTGGTCACATCGCGCGTGATTGTCGGAGTCCAAAGAAGGGCAACGGCAAGAGTAAGCGACAAGGGAAGGGGAATCAAGCCACGAAAGAAGTAGAGAAAGCAACAAAGGAGGTAGGAAACAAGGAGAGCCAGGAGTAGATGGCGTTACTCCTGGCTCCTCTCAACCCAAACCGCCAGTTGACCACCCACCCAAACGCCTTGTGGCAATTAAGGGGGTTTCCGAGGTCAAGGCATGGGACGCGGGGTATGAGGAGGAGCAGCCTGCACTTCTCTTGGAGGCGTGAGTGAAAGGCATCAAGGGGAAGGTGGGGAGCCTTCTGGATTGTGACGCAAGCCACAGTTTTGTTAGCATGGAGTGTGCTCAAAAGTGGGGCCTTGCGCTCACGAGCAAGAAGCGGGCCGCATACCAAGTGGACGGCACAATTGAACTGGGGTTCCTGGCCCGTCCCCTCTCCATTTGCGTGGGGAAGCTTTGCCCGTATGCCGGGTGTACCCGATGAAGGATTACGATGTGATCCTCTGTCGTGACTCCACAAGTACAACCCCGTCGTCAATTGGGAGGCGCGTACTCTCTCAGTCAAGCTCGGAGACAAGGAGTATCCCCTGCCTACGTGGTCCGTGGAAGAGGCCACGGAGGAGGAGACTTGCGGGTAGGAAGCGTCGTAGCATTCTGTGCCTCGCAAGGAGGAATCGGCGCCCATGATGCTGAACTTGGTGCAACTCAAGTGCGCGATTCGACAAAAGGAGCAGACTTTTCCGGCATTCGTGCGAGACGTGGAGGACGATTTTGACGAACTAGAGGACGTGGCGCCTGCTGTGGCACATGGGATGAATCGTAAGCAGCCGGGGATCCAATGCAAGTTTGCTGCGGTGCCTGAGGGGCTTCGGAAGGTATGCACGGAGTTCGAGGATGTGTTCCCCGACACCCTCCCGGCGGGTCTACCACCAAAGTGGGACGTGGTCCATCGCATCGACCTCAAACCTGGAGTGTGCCCGCCTGTTCGTGCAACGTACCGCATGAGCGATGCACAGCTACAAGAGCTTAAGAAGCAGCTGCCCAAGATGACAGAGCAGGGCTTCATCCGCCCATCCTCGTCCCCTTACGCCGTACCTATCTTGTTTGTGCAGAAAAAGATGGGGGAGATGCGCATGTGCCTGGACTACCGGGCGTGGAACGAATTGACCATCAGAACCGGTACCCGCTTCCACGAGCCGAGGAGCTCTTTGATCAGCTCCATGCGGCTGGCTTCTTCGCAAAGATCGACCTCCGTTCCGACTACCACCAGATCTGCATCACAACAGATGATGTGGAAAAGACAGCCTTCTGCACCCGCTATGGTCACTACGAGTTCCTCATGATACCTTTCGGGTTGACCAATGCGCCGGCAACCTTCATGGCAGCGATGAACAACATCTTCAGGCTGTACATGGATGAATTTGTGGTGGTGTACCTCGACGACATCTTGGTGTATAGCAGGACGGCGGAGGAGCATGAGGAGCATGTGAAGAAGGTCCTCGAGATTTTGAGGAAGGAGAATTATTTTGTAGAGCTCTCTAAGTATGAGTTCGCGGTGGGAAAAGTTGAATTCCTTGGACACATAATTGGTAATGGACAGATTTCCATACACCCGCACAAGGTGTCGGCCGTACAAGAGTGGCCAGAGTTGCGTAGTGTGTACGATGTGCAAGTGTTCCTTGATTTTTGCAACTACTACCGCAGGTTCATCCTTGGCTACGTGGGAGTGTCAGCGCCACTCTCCAATCTCACTTGCAAGGATCACGAGTGGAGTTGGGGGGTTAGCGAACAAGAAGCCTTTTAGAATCTAAAAAGGGCTCTGACCTTTGCGCCGGCCTTGCACTTGGCCGACAGCGGCTGTGAGTTTGAAATGGCGATGGATGCATCGGACCCGGCCATTGGTGAAATCCTTTTGCAGGACTTTGGCAACGGGTCGCAGCCGGTCGCCTACTACTCCCGCAAGTTGCGCGGGGTAAAGCTAAACTACGCCACCGATGAAAAAGACATGCTCGACGTGGTCGCAGCCTTCAAGAACTGGCAGTGCTACCTCGAGGCACGGAAGTGTACGGTCTACACCACGCATTGAAGTACTTCAAGACGCAGCTAAACCTGAGTCGGCGGTAAGCGCATTGGGTGGAGTACCACGTATCACACTTTGACTACGAGATCGTGTACCGGCCGGGTCGTATCAACCCAGCCGACGCACTCTCACGGTGACCGGACCTGATGATGCGGGTCGTGTCTCTCACCATCCATGAGAATGCCTTCCTTGTGAAGCCCTTCACGGAGGGTTAGGAGGCGCATGGGGAATTCGACACTCGAGATTTTTCTTCGAGGTACCGTATTGGCAATGGCGCTGCACGCAGCAGGTGGTGGTTCCCGTGGTACCCACGCTTCGGCAGCTGATTTTGGAGGAGTGACATGACAGTGGCCCGAGCGGTCACTTCTCCACCAACAAGACCTTGAAGACGGTGGCTCGCTTCTTCTGGTGGCCCACCATGTCGACAGAGGTGGCTGAATTCTGTCGGAGTTGTGACGTGTGCCAATGCCACAAGGCACGGAGGACGAAGACCCCGGGTCTCCTCCAACCCTTGCCCATCCCCGAGCAGCTGTGGCAGGACATCTCCATGTATTTCATCTCAGGTTTGCCCACGACAGCGGCAGGCCACAATGCGGTGTTGGTGGTGGTGGATCGCTTCAGCAAGATGTCGCACTTCGTTACGACGCGTGATACAGTAAGCACGGAAGGCACGACTGAGCTGTTCCTCGAGCACATGGTGCGTCTCCATGGTGTGCCGCGGTCCATTGTGAGCGACCGTGACCTGCGCTTCACAAGCAAGTTCTGACGAGAACTCATGGAGCGGTACGGCAACAAGGTGCAGCTGTCGACCAGTTTTCACCCCCAAACTGACGGGCAAACAGAGCGGACAAACCAGACGCTGGAGCAACTCCTCTGTATTGTGGGTGATCCGGACGAGACGGCGTGGGACAAGCGGTTGCCGGTCGCTGAACTGGCGTACAAATCCGCCATGTCCGCCTCTACCGGCAAGGCACCATTGGAGGTGGTGAACGGGATGGTGCCCGCAACCCCCCTCAGTTTGCACGTCGTAAGCAACCAGCCCACGGTGGAGTCTACCGCACATGACTTCACGCAGATTTGGGCGGTGACGCGGCATGCATTGGCAAAGGCGCAAGCACAACAGAAAGTGCAAGCGGAGTGCCGAGGCGCAGACGCAATGCTCACGGTCGGTGACCGCGTGCTTCTCAACAGCACGCACGCCAAGCTTCGCGGGATCCGGTCGGACAAGTTGAACCCCGGTGGCTTGGTCCGTTCGAGGTGCTCGAAATGCAGACACCCGTGGTGGCACGGTTGGCTCTCCCGCCTTCCATTCCAGTCCACGACGTGTTCCACATCTCCAATCTCAAGCTCTACCATGATCCGGCCGAGCATTTTCCTGGTCGCAGTTCACAGCCTCCCCCTCCGGTGGTGATCGAGGGCGAGCAAGAGTTTGAAGTGGAGGCCATCCTTGACCACCGTCGTTGTGGCTATGGATGGGAGTACCTGGTCAAGTGGAAGGGCTATGACGCGTCCCACAACTCATGGGAGCCTGCCCGCAACTTCAACATTGGCGGGGTGAATGCCATCCTCTAGGAGTATCAAGAGCGAACCGGGACGACTCGCTCCTAAATGGGGGGGGGGTAGTGTAAGCCGAACAGTGCCAATGGCACTGATCACGGCTTGAATATGAAATCTGACTGCATATTTGGGATCTACAGGAAAGGTCGTGTGAGATCGATCCAAGAACGGAGTCGATCCATCAAGAATTGAGGAAGTTACGTCCGGCCAAAGGCTGGACCGGCCGAGGGGAAAACAGGTGACGGGAATTCATCCCCAAGGACCAAGGCTCGACCCTCGGAAGACCCAACAAGGCCGAAGCGCCCCTTGGGGCCCGGTTAGTCAATGAATCAAGGATCATTGAGGGCCAAGGGTGCTTTGGAATTGCACTCCGATGTGTTATTACCCGAAAGGGCGCTTCGGGCGGCCGTCACCGCCGCTAGTTGTGCTGCCAGTAGTAGATTGTCGTGGTTCACGGAAACGGCCATATCTCAGCCGTTCCTCCACAGAATGATTTCATTTTTGGTGTGTTGGAAATCTGGGAAGATGAGCTACATGATGCTAAGGCAATAACACTCATCTCAGGCCCATACAGAGCTGCACATGGCTCGACGACTCGGATCAACTAGGATGTATCGTCATGTACATATAAGTCTTGTATGTTGACACTTGAATAACAAGTACAGTTTACTCCCACTGTGCCACACGTGTTCCCGTGCTCCCCCTAGACGATCCTATGCTTCTACAACCCGGGAAGGTGTGCACCGGCCTCCCCATGGTCGCCGTTGCCGCCGGTTGGTGCCTACACCATCCGGTTGAGGCTAGCACACCGTGCCCGGTTGACAACATCATAAGAAGGGAGATTTTTCTCCACTCCTCCGGGCAGTGTCGTACCTCCAACGTTGGTGGTGATGTTGAGTCGGCCTGCAGCCTCTGCAGCCAACTCAACAAGCCTGCGGCGGTCATTGTAAATCGCCATCGTGCTGACAGCGTCCGGCTTGTGCTTGCGGAAACTTCCCATGTGGCTAATTTTGGCGCCTTTACTGCTGTTGATTGCTTCAGGTGATTTGGTGAGCACCTTGACCCTCTCAAGCAATGGACTCGAGTTTGTCGTACAACCATAGTGATGCTTGCAATCCACGTCGCCTTCACCATTGTTGATTTTGTGCTCTTCATTGGGATCCAAGCTTAGGTGGTCCTCTTTGAGTGCGTCATTCGTCGCGTGGGAGTCATCCATGTACACATCGATGTGCTCGTTGAGTAATTTTTCCAACTTCTACACGTTTCTTGGTGTTGCCGAGTGTTGTGAGGGTTGTCTTCAACAGTACGGTTGTCTTTGGTTTAACAACCGTGCTCACAGTGACAGATTCTAATATTTGGAGTTCATCAAGGGCATGTGGGGAGGCCATCACCATCTTGCCCTTGTTGACCTTGGACGGTCCGGCACTTGTCATTCTGTCGTCCGTGCAACTAGCACATGAAGACCATTGTGAGAATCACTCCAAAACTTTGGAGAGGTATCGCATCCCGAGGTCTCCTTGCTCTCATGATCGGTGAGGCAATTATACATGTTATTTCTAGTTTTCTAGGCCGCCACATTCGGCACAAGCACGTGGATTTTGAAAGTAGTCTTCCTAAGCCGTGCCTCACGGCACTTGGTAGTAACTGGAATTTAGGAGGACAGAAAATTACACTTCAAGGAAATAATAAGAAATGTGAGTGGCATTCACAAGACGAGGAGATGATGGGAGAGGAATTCTAAAAATTCTTAGCAACTCCTTCACTCCCTATTTCATGTTTCTTGTCTTCGTCTTTCCTTCTTGTCATCCTTGGCCTCCTCTTCACATTCCTTGACATCTTTCGCGTCTCTTGGCAACATCTCCCTTGAACAAGCGTCGTTGGAGAAGGTGCCAAAAATCTTCAAGGTGTCACCCTCTTTCTTTTTAGAGTGTTATCAGGCCATGAGAGTCCCTAATCTTGGAAAAGCACACTGTCCCAAATTTTAGATGAAGGAGAAAGGAAGGGATCTTGAAAGGAGGAGAAACATCGGTGGTTTAGAGGTAGGTACTCCCCATTCCATCCCACAAAAATTCAACCAGCCATTGGAGGTAGGAGGAAGTCCAAAGGAATGATTAGAGTAAAAAAGAGCTCCTCAAGTACTTTCTAACGCACTTTATGGTGCCTTAATTGGATAAGTGTAGATGTCATTTCTCCCTGTGGCAATTTTGTTGTTGTTGCAGCTGCTTGTGGCATTTTATACATCACATAACCGCCGGAACTGCCAAACACTTCGTCGCGAGGGTCATCCTACTCTTAAACCATTGTAACAGTTGTATCTCCAGCTCCTGACATAATTCATCATCAGCGATTGCATGATGGCATGTAGAGCTCACTTGAGGAGTTTTCCTCTCTGTGTCACTCTAGGGGGGAGTCGTCATCTACGACCCATAAAGGGAGACTTGGGCATTTCAATTCTCCGGAGTCCTACTTCTGTTTTTACATTATCCCCTCATTCAGGGTCCAAAACCAGGGGGATATTTTTCCAAAGTCCCGAGCTTACACAAGTTTTACGGTTTCAAAACTCATAGTCTGACCTCAACAAACTCCAGTTTTATTTTTGGCGCGTTGGCACAAAACTGTCACGTGCAAGGCATGATTGGTGATTTTATGCCGACATCTCTCGAGTGCTCCTCACTCTTGCTCTCGCTCTATTCCTCCTCCTTGCTTTCTCCTGCAAGCAAGGAGGGTGAGCGAGGGCAATGAAAAGAGAACGCGTGCCTCGACCCTCAAGGTCTCGCAACCTTCTGGCCGCCGATCGAGGCACCAGCTTCATCGGCGGTTGGTGGTTCCCCGACGGGTGGCTGGCCGGTCACTTGACCGGCCGCCGGCAACCCAGCCCACCGGTCGGTAGCCAGTGGGTGGCTGGCCACCGGTCAATCCTCACAATAGCGAGGGGTGGCTCGCAACCACCCCTTCGATATCGCGAGGTAGAAGGGCCGAACCGGCCCTCCCGTTACAATGCGGGTCGCATAGACAATGTACCGGGAGCACATATTCTGGACACATACGGAAAGGCAACAACATCTCGCTGTGTCTCATACCTTCCTCCATGAAATGGTAGTGACATGCCGGGATAGACATCATTGCAAAAAAGAGGGAGGTTGCACGAGAAAAACTCCTTGAACAACATTGCATCATGTGACTTGATGATGTCCTGTTGGACAGGGTCCAGGAACTACAAAGCCTTAGACTGATGAGACACTCGAAAAAGGTGTGAAGATGGCCACAATTAGCAAGTTTGTTGTCCTGCCGGTACTCGAAGAGCTGTACATTGGCGACACGATCAGAGACGCATGCAAGACGAAGATACCTTACGGTTCGTTGAATTTGCCTCCCAAAATTATTCTAGGGGTGTAGTCTTGATTTGTTTTTTGAAATAGGTATTTTCTTGTTTTTGAATGGGACAAAACCACCCATACCTTTGATCTATATTCATTTTCTTGCCTTCCAGCGGTCGGATTTGGCCCTGTCACTTGCGTTTCCCGGTGTCTGTTGAGGCAAAATGTGGTTAGGGTAGAGGAGAGAGGTGGAAGTTGAAAAGTTAGGGAAGATTAGCGATTGACAATGGCAAGAGGTGGAGAATACATGGACGAGGTGGCTCATGGAAGGGGACAACCACCTCGTCCATCCGCTCGCGGCCGGATGTAACCCCGACCGCACTTTTTCCTTAAACACACCTAACAACTCCCATCTCAAAGACGGGTCTCGTCGTACTAAAAAACCACGATGTTTAACACAACCATGCAAGCAGAGTAAGCATGAGGCGGACACATGAACACACAACTCCCACAACATGGTGGGTCTCGCTATCACTACGTTTAACACCACTATGCAAGTGGAGTAAGCAGGAGGCAGACACATGATGACACGGCTCCCACAAGATGGTGGATCTTGCTGTCACTATCTTTAACACCATGATGCAAATAAAACATGTAGGAGGCAGAGACATGATGACACAGCTCCCACAAGTTGGTGAGTCTTGTTGTCACTACTTTTAACACCACGATGCAAGAAGAATATGTAAGAGACGTACACGTGATGACACAAGATGGTGGGTCTCACTGTCACTTCGTTCAACATGATAGCCATGACCTAGTGCTGGAATATGATGGATGTTGTAACAAGCAATACTTGGATTCCATACAAAGGAATGGGACGAGTAAGCTGGACACGAGGACAAATGCGAGACCGGCACTGAGGCAAAGACATCAAAAACTCGGCTCCCACACAAAGGAGGGTCTCGCCGTCGAGGTCACGATACACATGCGAAGGATAGGAACATCAACAAGATACAGGAGAGACAGGAGGGAGGTGAAGCGACATGGTGCTTTGGTAGGGATAAGGTCATGGAACAAGGAGCTCGGTTGTGGACAGGACGAACGTGGAGGCGTCCTCGATGACAGAGTGAAGGGAATCAAGGAAGAGGGTGGAGACGTAAGGTTTGGGGGGCCGTAGGCAGCGAGAAGAGTAGGAAAGAATCAGATGAGATCGATAAGATAATGATGAAGATCGCTCAGGATGGGAGGGGGAACGGAGGAGGTAGATGAAGGCAATGGCTCAGGCGGGGTCGATGGAGAAGGAGGTGGAATGGAGAGACAATGGAGGAGCTGACATGCTCATTTGTGAGCGCGGATGGACACCGGGAGAGGAGCGAGGGGGAGAGGGGAGTGGGGAGAGGATGGAGATGACAAGGGAGGAAGGTCAGAGGAAGAGGAATGAGCAGATAGTGGAGGTGAGGTGGAGGCGGAGCAAGCGAGTGGAGGCGAAGGCGAAGAGGTGGAGGTAATAGTGGCAAGTGGGAGGAGAGGAGTTGGTGGAGGCAGAGGTGGGGACGGAGGCGGAAGGGGAGGCGGAGGTGGATTTGGAGGTTGAGGTGTAGGTGGTGTTGGAGCGAGTGAGAGGGGAGAAGGCGAGGTGGGGGTGGTGGCGGAAGGAGGGAAGGAAGACGGTGACAGAGCGGAGGGGAATGAGGTAAGAGGGTGGGCAAAAGGAGCGGCAGGGAAGGGCGAGGTTGGTGAAGGTGAAGGGAGTGGAGGGAAGCCTGACGGAAGAGGAAGGAAGAGGGGTGTGAGGAGGTGGAAGGGAGAGGGAGGATGGTGGTAGGGGTGATGGGCGTAGAAAGAATAGAGTGGGTTGGGGAGGTGGAGAGAGAGGTTGTGGAAGAAAGGGAGAGAGGTTGAACAAGAGGAGGGAGAGGGGGGGAATAGGGGATGGGAGCGAGGGGGAAGGGGAGGGAGATGAGGGATGGGAGCAAGGAGGAGGGGTTGGGTGAGGGGAGGATGGCAGAAGAGGGGGTTGGTGAAGAGGGAACAGAGGTGGGAGGGGAGGAGGGAAGAGGAGAGAGGGAAGGGACAAAAGCGAGAGAACAAAGAAGGTGGTGGACAGCGGTAGGTGAGAGAGAGCATGTGCGAGGTGGCGTGGACGTCAAGCGGATGACATCCGTGAGAACGTGGAATGCACGAAGCAAGGGGAGGGGGCACGCCGAATTGTGAACGGCAGCAAGATTAGCAACTTGGGCGGCGAAGGCAGGAAGACACGGTACGAGAGAGCAAGGAGACAACGACATGGGGTAAACATTGCGGTGGCCGCGAGGCATTCACAAGGGAGGGCGATGCAAACAATGCTGCCAAGCATGCCCTGGGGTTGTACAGCATAAGCATAGACGAGGAGAAGGAGGAGACGTGGACAGGCGTGGGCCATGAGCGCAGGGAGGGAGAGGTGGTGGGATAGGAACTGGATGAGAAGGTAGGACACAAGATGAAGAGGGAGAGAAGGGAAGTGTCGAAGCGTGCAATGTGGGGAGGGACACACTCAGAAGTGGGAGGAGGAAAGGAAGAGAGGACTGATCACACCAGGACATGATGCAAAGACAACGGATACACCAAATGAGGCGAGATCATGAGAGAGCAAGAGACAGAGAGAGGGAGAGAGATGGCGGTGGTGAAGGCAACAGTGATAGTAACGATGACGACAACAGCGGTGGCGGGGAAGACGATTGCGAAGCCAACAACGAAGGGGACTATGACTGCAATGGGGAAGACGGGGACGACGGTGACGATGATGTTGGGGGAGAGATGGAGGGGGCGAGGGAGGGTTGCCGGATGGAGGGAGGGAGGGTGGTGAGGGAGGAATGGAGGGATCAAGGAAGGGAGGCCGGATGTAGGGATGGAGGGAGCGAGGAAGAGAGGCTAGTAGGAGGGACGGAGGGATCAAGGGAGGGAGGGAGGATGGTGATGGAGGAACAAAGGGAGCGAGGGAGAGAGACCCGATGGAGGAAGGGAGGGATGGAGGGAGGAGGATAGAGATGGAAAGACGGGGGAATGGAGGGAGAGGGGCCGGAGGGAGGGATGGAGTGATGGAGGGACCGAGGGAGAGAGAGTGGAGATGGAGGGATGGAGGGAGCGAGGGAGGGAGGAAAGAAGACAAAGGGATGGAGGGAGAGAGGGAGGGAGGCTGGACGGAGGGATGGAGGGAGCAAAAGAGGAGGGTGGGGATGGAGGAATGAAGGGAGGGAGAGAGAGAGGGTAGAGGGATGGATGGAGGGATGGAAGGAGCATTGGAGAGAGGGTGAAGATGGAGGAATGGAGGGATCCAGGGAAGGAGGATAGAATAAAAAGGGAGGGAGGGAGCAAGGGATGGAGGCCAGAGGGAGGAGGGAGCGAGGTAGCAAGGGAGGGAGGCCGGATGGAGGGAGGGAGGGTGGTGAGGGAGGAATAGAGGGAGCAAGGGAGGGAGGCCGGATGCAGGGATAGAGGGAGCCAGGGAGGAGGGTGGAAATGGCGGGATGAATGGAGCAAGGGCGAGAGGCCAATAGGAGGGACGGAGGGATCGAGGAAGGGATTGAGAGAGGGATCGAGGGGGGGAGCGTGACGATGGAGGAACAGAGAGATGGAGGGAGAGAGACCTGATGTAGGGAGGAGGAAGGAGATGGAGGGACGGAGGGATGGAGGGAGAGGGGCCGGAGGGAGGGATAGAGAGATGGAGGGATCGAGGGGGAGAGGGTGGAGATGGAGGGATAGAGGGAGTGAGGGAGGGAGGAAAGAAGACAAAGGGATGGAGGGAGAGAAGAAGGGAGGCCGGACGGAGGGATGGAGGGAGGGAGGGAAAGAGGCTAGAGGGAGGGATGGAGGGTGTGAGGGTGTGAGGGTGCAAGGGAGAAAGGGTGAAGGAGGAATGGCGGGATCCAGGGAAGGAGGTAGGACGGAGGGAGGGGGAGGACGAGACCGAGGAGAGGAGGGAGGAGAGAGGACATGGAAAAGAGAGAGGGAGAGGGAGGAGGACGATGAGCAGGACAGGGCCAAAGATGAGGATGGAGCCGAGGATGCCGGGGAGAGAGAGAAAGAGCTGGAGAGAGAGAGAGAGAGAGAGATAGAGAGAGAGAGAGAGAGGGGGTGAGAGAGTGTGTGTGTGTGATAGAGAGAGAGAGAAAGGGAGGGAGATGGAGGAGGAGGTGGAGGGGGAGGCGGAGATGTAAGGGGAGGCAGAGGTGGAGGTGGAGGTGGAGATGGAGGCAGAGGGGGAGGCGGAGGTGGAGACAGAGGCGGAGGCGGAGCAAGAGGCAGAGCAAGAGGCAGAGTAAGAGGCGGGACAAGAGGCAGAGGTAGAGATGGAGATGGGGGAGTCGGAGGAGGAGGTGGAGGTGGAGGCACAGGCGGAGGTGGAAAAGGAGGTGGAGATGGTGGAAGAGCGAGAGGAGGGGAAGCGGTGGAGGCGGATGGGGAGGCAGAGATGGATGTAGAGGTAGAGCCGCGGGCGGAGGCAGAGGTGGAGGTAGGGGCGGAGGTGGAGGTGGAGGAGGAGGAGGAGCGGGAGGATGGGGGGGCGGTGGAGGGGGAGGCGGAGGCAGAGACGGAGGTGGAGGCGGAGGTGGAGGTGGAGGTGGGGGCGGAGGTGGAGGTGGAGGCGGAGGCAGAGGTAGAGGTGGAGGTGGAGGTGGAAGTGGAGTGGGGAGGGACAGGAGGATGGGAGTGACGGGATGGAGGGAGGTGGGAGGAGGAAGAGAGAGGGGAAGGATGGACAGGGAGGAGGGAGGGAGGGGNGGGGGGGGGGGGGGGGGAGGGGGAGGCGGAGGCAGAGACGGAGGTGGAGGCGGAGGTGGAGGTGGAGGTGGGGGCGGAGGTGGAGGTGGAGGCGGAGGCAGAGGTAGAGGTGGAGGTGGAGGTGGAAGTGGAGTGGGGAGGGACAGGAGGATGGGAGTGACGGGATGGAGGGAGGTGGGAGGAGGAAGAGAGAGGGGAAGGATGGACAGGGAGGAGGGAGGGAGGGGACGAGAGAGAGAGAGAGAGGGGGAGAGAGAGAGAGTTGGAAAAGGGAGAGGGAGGGAGGCGGTGGTGCAGATGGAGGGAGAGGTGGAGGTGGGGACGCAGGCGGAGGTAGAGGCAGAGATGAAGGTGGAGTTGGAGGAGGAGCGGGAGGAGGGGGACGGGGGAGGCGGAGGCAAAGGCAGAGGTGGAGGTGGAGGTGGAGGTGGAGGTGCATGCAGAGGCGGAGATGAAGGCAGAGGTGGAGGTGAGGGTAGAGGTGGAGGCGGAGGTGGAGTCGGAGAGGAGAGGGGGAGGAGACGGATCGGAGCGAGGAAAGAGGCAAGGAGGGGGAGCCGAGGGAGGGAGGGTACGAGGGGCAGGACGAGGGACAGGGGAGGACAGGGGAGGGGGATGAAGAGGAAGGGGGGAGGAAGGGATGGTGTCGACAGAGGAGAAGAGTGCAGGGAAGGGGGGAAGAAAAGGGGAGAGGGGAAGGACGACAATCGGGAGAGGAGGGGGGTGAGCAAGCGCAACGGGAGGGCGACCTCCTGGGAGAACCAACGAGAAAATGGGGAGGGAGGAGGGCAGAGGAGCGCCATGGGAGAGCGAGCGCCACGGACGAGTGATGCCAATGTAACAAATTGGTAGGGGAAGCTTGGGCCATTGGGCCAAAACCGCGGGGATTGAGGGTCTCCGACCCTCAATCCATCCCGTTCAATCACCCACATGCCAGGGACCCGTTCAAAGCCATGAGGAGAGGCCGGCCCGTGCTCCACTCCTCCCACCTAGGATTAGACCCGCCTTCGGCATCCACAGAGGGACTCAAACCTTGGTGCTCTGATACCATGTTGAGACAAGATGTGGTTAGGGTAGAGGAGAGAGGCGGAATTGAAAGATTAGGAAAGATTAGTGATTGACAATGGCAAGAGGTGGAGAATACACGGGCGAGGTGGCTCACGTAAGGGGACAGCCACCTCGCCCATCCGCTTGTGGTCGGATTTGACCCTGACCGCTCTTTTTCCTAAAACACATATAACAACTCCCATCTCAAAGGCGGGTCTCGTTGTACTAAAAAATTACAATGTTTAACAGTAACGATGGCCATTCGACACCGAAAAATGCACGAATGTGTGATCGCTCGAGGCCACACGATCACACTTTGATTCTCACTCGCCCAGCTAGGGTAAACATCGACGGATGAAATAACACTTTGTATTTGTTTTAGGGCCCACGTTGTCATAACCAGAGCCAAACAAATGAATTCGTTGTCCCTGAATAGTTATTTCATGATGAAGGTACCTGGCAGTAGGGTATGCATACTGCCCATACCAAATGTATTAGGGAGTCAAAGGATGAGGCAAAGGACGGTGGGAGACTCTATTCTAGACCCAGATTATGTGTAACATGACCATGAAGAGAAATCATGCAAATACACCAGACTTTATGTGCACGGTGCTGACCGCTTCAGCCATTGTGTGGTTCCAACGCTCTTAGAACCCACTATGTTTAGGAGTGTAAGGCACAAGAGCCTCATGTCTGACGTCCTAGCTCTTAAGAAAGGCATCTGCCTCCCCTGTAAAATCAACGCTCCAGTCAAGATAGAGGCGACGGAGGTGACGACCACACTCATGTTTGGTAGCAAGGCTCCAAGGAAAAATCAAAACAACTACATCACTCTTCTGCAGGAGGCACAACATCCATAAAAACCGAGATAACTTGTTGTAAAAAAACCCCCACCAGTTCACAAGTATGTTGCACTGAGAGGGCCAGTTCAGCCCTCCCTCCTCACGTCGGAAGGGGTGGTTGGAAACCAGCCAGCCTTTTTCTGGCCGTCGGCCAGTTGGCCGCCGGCCGGCTGGACGAACGGTGTCCGATCATGTGACCAGCCGACCATCGGCTAGCCACGTACTCGCCGTCGATGGAGCTGGCCGCTCGAGCAGCAGCCAAGAGGCCACGAGGCCTCGACGATTGAGGTTGGTGGCCTCATGTCATCACCCTCACTCGCACTCCTTGCTCACGAGAGTGAGTGACGACAATGGATAGCGCAAAAGAAAGAGTAAGCTGCGTGTGAGAGAAGTCGGTGCGAAGTTGCTGATCGTGCCGTTGACATGATGATTTTGTATCGATGATTCAATCAAAACTCGAGTGTGCTTAGTAGAAAATTTCAATTTTATTTATCAAAAACTCGTACAGACTCACATTTGTAGTAATACCCCCCTTCTTTTGGGACATAGAACAACAGGGCAACATAAAAACAGAAGTGGGTATCCAGAGACTTGAAATGTTCAAGTATCCTTGCTCGGATTGTTGGTGGTGATTGCCCCCACAGTGACGCAGAGGGAGGAAGTCCTCTAGCGAGCTCTGGATACCACTATGCGAACTTCAACGATAAAGTTTGTGTAGAAGCTGGTTAAATGACTCGTTACAATGGCTTTTAGAGTCACACGACCCTCGTGCTTAAATGTGTGACAGTTCCAGTGGCTATGCCTTACATGAAACACTGTGAGCAGTACTAGTAGTAGTATCATCATTATTATTATTATTATTAGTAGTAG
>SZWC01000946.1:268636-290703 GCA_023375785.1 Penium margaritaceum
GTGTAGAAGCTGGTTAAATGACTCGTTACAATGGCTTTTAGAGTCACACGACCCTCGTGCTTAAATGTGTGACAGTTCCAGTGGCTATGCCTTACATGAAACACTGTGAGCAGTACTAGTAGTAGTATCATCATTATTATTATTATTATTAGTAGTAGAAGCAGTAGTAGTAGTAATAGTAGTTGTAGTAGTAGTAGTAGTAGTAGTAGTAGTAGTAGCAGTAGTAGTAGTAGTAGTAGTAGTAGTAGTAGTAGTAGCAGCAGCAGCAGCAGCAGCAGCAACAGTAGTAGTAGTAGTAGTAGTAGTAGTAGTAGTAGTAGTAGTAGTAGTAGTAGTAGTAGTAGTAGTAGTGGCAGTAGTAGTAGTAGCAGAAATGCCACAGGAGGATATACCAAACCATTTTAAGTACCAAAAAACACGTTATTAGAAGCTTTACACCATCTTTGCAACTTCTGTACGCTTCTTCTCCACTCTAAGGGGCTAGGTGGATTTTGTTTTGATGGGTTAGGGATAAGTCACCCCAAGACCACCAATTTTCCTCCATTACGAACATTGGGATAGTGCTCCTCTCAAAGACAAGGGACTCTCACAACATGAGAGGAAAAAAAAGGAAGGAAGGGGACACTTCTGAAATATTTGGAGGCCTTTCCATCACTGCGGGACATGCCTCCAAGGGGAAGCAAGACACGCCAAGCAGAATGAGGAGGAGGCCAATGAAGATTTAAAGACAAAAAAGAAGACAAGAGGAGTGAAGGAGGAGCATGCGAGGGTGGAGACTCTAGGTTAGCATTGACCTCCCTCACCTCTTCCCCACCTTTTGAGCAATGCTTAATTTCTTGCATTCTCTTTGTTTTATCCTCCTAGGTCTTATTACTTGCCTAGTGATGTGATTCATAGCTTAGCGTGTTAGCTTGAACCCAAGCGACGTATAGAAATGGTATAATCTTACCACGTAGTTGTGTCAACCATGGCGTCCCAAAAAAATAGAAATAATATCTATAATTGCCTCACCGATTATAAAAGCAAGGACACTTTGGAAGGTGATCCCTCTCCAAGGTTGTCAGATGATGCTCACAAAGGCCTTCACGTGTTAGTTGCACACACGACGGAATGAAAAACCGGACCATCAAAGGTCAACAAGGACAATGTGGTGACTGCCTCACCACACACCCTCTACGGACTCCAGATCTTGGAGGCCATCGCAAGCACCATAACCAAAGCAATGACAACTGTACTTCTGAAGGTAATCCACGCTAAATTCAGAAACATTGAGAAGCGTGTGGAAGCCAAAAAAGTACACAAAGAGCATGTCAACGAGCACGTCGCTGACTCCCATGTGATAGAGAATGCACTCAAGGAGGACCACCTGAGCGTGGATCCCGATGAAGAGCACGATATCAAATTTGACAAAGGCAATGAGAATCATGATCATCCCCATCATCGTACGGTATATTTGAGCCAATCGGTCTAGACAAACAAGGTGCCCACCGGCTCCCACAAAGCTATCAAGCGACGGTGCTGATTGTAGCAAAGGAGAAGAGAGCAATCAAGCAAGAAGTTCTTGCAAGTATGATCCATAAAATGCCGTAGCAAAGGCAATTCGTAACAATTGTCAGAGGATTGCTAAGTTGGCTACCGAGGTGGCAGGAGGCTCAAGATTCATACGATTGTCAGTGGAGGTTCAACAACACCAGGAGGAGTGGGGATGGATCCTCCTTCTCACGATGTAGCTGTGATGAGGTAGACCCACGCCCACCCAAGCATCGTCATTGAAGATAGCTTCCTCTGAATGGTGGGACTCCTTGAAGGCGTACACGCAAACCGTACCCTCTTATAGCGGGTAAAGGTACATGGATATCAAAAGGCCCTGGAGGCTATAAATGACGATCTGACGACCAAAGATTTAATATTTGTGTGTACCAGCATACTAGCCAATGTCAAGTAGAGCATCACCGATCTCAACCATGATCACAAGTCGTAACATTTGGCAGCTCATAAGGCAGGATGCCGATGCTATAACCTCGATGAGACATTGCAGAGCGTGACTCAGATGCTGGTACAACAGTGGCCATAATGTTCCATAGATGTCGATGCCACCACTAGTGGCAGTGAGGACTTGCCTACCTTGACAACATCAGGGCAAGGCATGAACACATCCTTCCTTCATGGTGTGGAGATCTTCTAGAAGGACATGAAGCTGACCAAATGGCTAAACTGCATGGAACATATTGTGCGTGTCCACAAGGTTCCACTCAGTCAGTGGGACTGCCTTGCCATGACGTGGTTTGATGACAAGCTTTTTAAGTACGTGGTCAAAGAGTGGGGTATGCAACAGTCACACCTCGAGTAGCAGCTCGTGCTATGGGAGGCTTTTGTGATATAATGCACAAGAAATGCACCCAACAAAAAAAGGCATAGTGCAAGCAACTGGGTAGCTTGCTCAAGGCCTACTTGAGCGGGTTCACCACACTTGTGGATGAAGTCAGAAGCTTCACCAAGGGCGATGGGACCCAAACTTTCAAGTACCCAGAGTGCTTGATGCTAGAGTAGTTACGTAACGGTCTTGCCAAAACAAAGCTAAAGGACAAGACTACCACAACAGCAATGAGACAGGCTTGGACAGGCTAGAGGTTATTACGCACCAACACAAGTGGAGTGCATTTGGCACGCCCCAAGTACTACTTGAACGCATGGCTGAATGTACGTGGACAACAATGTTACGACATGCGCATGGATCTTACAGGGACTGGAGGGATGGCCAAGCACCGGGAGAGAGAGCTAAGGGTAATCAACGTGTAACCCCCCAATCAAGAAGACTAGTGGGAACAAGGCCCCGAGCCACAGGCGTAGCTGTGACAATGATGAGCTGCGAGCAACGTGGAGGCGTTGCAACACAACATTCTTTTAGAAGCTTTACCAAAACTTTATGCAGCCTCGCCACTTTATGACGTAGTTCCCTGAGATTGGTAATGGTGCACAAGAGGCCTCGAGGCTGGTTGTAGCTGCAGCCGCAGTACCTTGTGCGAATGGTGTAGCAAGAGGCCGTGGAAAGGGCCACGGCCATGACAATGGGCTCGGCCTTGGAATTGTGCAAGGCTGTGGTACTGGTTTTCTCCACCCTTCAGTGATGTTAATGGGGACCACTCAAGGGTGAAAGTGGATCACGAGTGTCCGTCCATGTTTTCAAACAATGATGTCAAACAAATTTATTTCTTTTCAGTATCAAATATCTCTGTCATTTTCTCCCCTTTCATTGAACCTCAGTACACACTTGCTAATCGACATTCTTCACTTAACCTTGCATCTCCAACAGGATGCATATTTGAACATCGGCCACTGTCCAATTACTGTGTGACGCAGTGTTTGAAACAAATGCCATTAATGCTATGAGCTCAAACACCTTTACACTACCTTTAGTTGAATATTCTGATCCAGCCAAATTTGAAGAATGTAAGTTGCTAGCTAAAATTACACGTCGCCACAAGATGTTGACTCGAGTGGGAGAATCATAAAAGTTACAGCGTCCACTGTGTAGATCTCGTGTTTGTCAAAAACTCAGCTTGTTGTTGAGCCTCTGCACCCGATAGTTTGGAGGCAATATGACAATGCAGTTTAGAGGACACCTAGCCAGTACTCCCATGAACGTGCTGTCTGACATTATAGGAGATGACTCCTTTATTAGTCTTGGATTTGCCTGATAGGATGTCATAAAGTACAAGCCATCAAATGGTACAGTGATTTTCGGTGACAATTGTACAGTACTTGTGATTGGCACACGCAAAGTAAGAATTGCATTCAAGGGTACACACAGAGTTTCACATTGAAGGTACTCAACCTTCCTAACTCGTTTGATCTGGTACATGCAATCCTTGACTTCACAAGAACAAGACTATGATGTTTTTTAATCAAAGGACTTGATCCTTCAAAAGGGACAACATCGCTTTATGTTGAATCCGAGTATAGAATTTTCACCAACCGGAATTAATGTCCATGCTAGCTTGTCTGTGATGCAGGTCAAGAAACGTACTAGACAAGGTTGTCGATACTTCTTGGCTCAGCTACAGGAAGTGGAGGACGAGACAAAGAAGGACATGCTACAAGAGAATTTTCTAGTATTTGAATCTTTAATGGGGGAGATTATTGGGTATATTCCAAGACCCACGGACTGGGCTTCTACCAGATTTACACAATGATTACATGATCACACTACAACTGATGGCGACTCCTTCATTCATACCCACTTATTTGGGTTGTCTAGCAAAAAGGCGAGAGGCTGAACGCAAAATCAAATAGTACCTTGTGAAAGGGTGGATTGAGTCGCGTAGCTTGCCTTACAGTGCACCGACCCTTTTTTTAACAAAAAGGACCGTGGTTTACGCTTGTGCATGGACTACCTGACGCTGAACAAGTAAACGGTGAAAAACCGATTCTCCTTGCCATGAATTGAGGACCTGTCTAGCCAAACTCAAGGGGAAAAGGTGTTGTACTTAGAGTTGTCCGAAGGGTACCATAAAATCCATATTTTGGGGGAGAATGTGCTGGAAAGAGCAATTTGAATGTACATAGGACACTATCATTTGTGGGTTTTGTCATCAAGGCTAAGGATCACCGTAATATCCTAAGGAAAAATAAACCAAATATACACTAAAATAGTCAGTCAATTTATCTTCCTTTACCTACAAAACATCTTAGTTTTCTCCAAATCAATGGAAGAGCACATAGAACATCTACTATGTGAAGTCCTTGTGATCCTTGGAAAATAGGAGTCCTATGTAAAATTGTAGCGGATTCAACGGAATCCTTAACCGACTAGGCCAAAACCGCAGTGCTTGAGGGTCTCCGACCTTCAAGCCACCCCGTCTAACTGCCCACAGTCCCAGGTGACCCCGCTCGAGCCATGTGGCTCCTTCGACCGGTCGGCGTGGCACTGCCAGGCTACACTCCACTCCACTAGGAGTGAGAGCCGTCTCAGTATCTCCGGTAATCACAACGTGGGACTGGAGCCCTGGATCTCTGATACCAATGTAGCGGAATCGAAGGAATCCTTGAACGAATAGGCCAAAACCGCGGTGTTTGAGGGTCTCCGACCCTCAAGCCATCCCGTCTAACCGCTTACAGTCCCGAGTGACCCCGCTCGAGCCACGTGGCTCCTTCGACCGATCGGCGTGGCATGCCATACTACAGAAAGTGAGCAAGAGTAATGATGCACAATGTGAGCTCAAATATCTTGGACACAAAGTCATAAAGGACGGTATCTATATCAACATAGAAAATATCCAAGCTTTGGTGGATTGGCCGCGCCAAAGAAAACCTTGGAAAAATACAGTCTTTCCTCACCCTTGTAAAGTATTTACAATGATTTATACAAGAGTACTCGACCCTAGTAGCTCCACTAACCAGGTTCACGCAAAACGACGTGCATTGAGAAGGGCCACCTGACTTCAAGAACGCTATTCTCAAAGTCAAAGATCTTCTATCCTCAACAACCGTCTTGGCTCTCCCGAATCTATCGCAACTGCAGGAGGTGCAATGTGATGCATTGGTAGTGGGACTTAGAGTATTCCTCGTACAAAATGGTCATCCAGTTACACATGAGAGCCCGAAGCTCATTCCCGTGGAGACACGGTACACAAATGAGATTCAAGAGCTCCTCACGGTGGTACACGCTTTCAAGGTATGACGATGCTACCTCGAAGGGGCCAATGGGGGGTGTGACGGTCATGACTGACCACAACATATTGGTGTATTCAAACACAACTGAACCTGTCAAGACCATAACTGTGTTGGAGAATACCCACGTTGATTCTTGTTCACGTGGAAATACATGCCAGAAGGCATCAACCTGGCCAGTCCACTAAGTCGACAACCTTTGGGAATTAAAGCAACCACCGAGGTCAGTGGGTATTTTGTGACCATTGTGACAACAACATTACAAACACCAAATTCTCCCGCACCCCTGTGACAACCACCTCGATAATTTATCCATTACCACGGTCTTTTAAACAGGGCTCGGATGGGGTGCTCTGTGAATTCTTGGTTTGAAGACTCTCAGAATCTAGAGAAGAACGGTTTGGTGGAGGCCGTAGGAATCTCTAGGCATGGAGTTAGGTGGCCTTCAAGCAAAGATTATCTTCCAAGTCATTGTGCGGGAATTAGGTGACCTTCAAGAAATATTATCTTCCAGTTCCACCACCCACCAGTCACACGTCACGTGGGACCTCAAACTACCAAAAAAGACTATTGCATCACTACTAGTGACCGGGATGGAGTGTCAATATCCGCAAGTATTGCATGACATGTGACCCATGTCTTATGAACAAGGTTAGTACCAAGAAGCCTAGTCGACTCCTCCAATAGCTTCCCGTACCTAGGACTCCATGGGAGAACATAAGGATGGACTTTATTAATGGACTTATGGACACGGCCTGTGGCTACGATGCAATAATAGTGGTTGTGGATATTCTTACGAGGATGAGACACTTCATCCCTAGAACCACTAATGTGAACGCATAGGAGATTGCTTGTCTCTTTTCTAAGGGTGTTATGAAGTACCAATGCTTTCCATTACGTATTATTCTGATAGATAAATAAAAACCACGAGTTAGTTCCAAAAAAAAGATTTACGAGTACTTCGATAGCGAGTTTTAAATGTCGACGACATTTTACCCTCAAACCAACGGATAAACAGAGCATATGAATTTCACTCTAGAGCAGATGCTTCACATGTACGTGGACCCTGACATGAATGAAATTAAAGAATTCATAGCACTCATAAAGTTTTTCGGGTACAACTCGGTGAAGAGTCCACACTGTTTACATCATTTGTATTGAACTATGGTTGACATCCAGTGGTACCCTCTATACTCTTATAAATGGGGGTACAGAAGGATAGGTTTCTTTTACTCAAGCATTTGCCAAGTGGATAGACTCCTTGTTACAGGAGATGAAGGATCACCTTTAAGTAGCTCGGCATCGACAAAAGACATACCATAGTGACAGGATAATTCGGAAGTAAAATAATTATTTTTTTGGGGAGTGTCCCATTAATTTGGTCTGGAGCCCTAGCCAGTGTCCACAAATTATTTCTATTTGCTGTTCGGAAAAGAGTTTCCTGAAATTGATTCGGCTCTTGATTTAGTACGCGACGGCGCGACGACGACCATGCGTTTGGTGTTCGCACGGCGATTCCGTCAGAAGCCGAAGTCCAAAACCGGGGGGGGAGGGGGGAGGGGGTTCACACTTGTGAAGTGGGGTTCGCACTTGTGAAGCAATGGCACTTTGCGACAGAGAACATGGTTGCACTGAAAGGTGGGAAAACACTACATGGAAAAGAGTGGGAACACACCCACATGGAAGTCTAAAGCTGTACATGGATGTCTAAACACCCAAATGCTCTTCATCTTCCAGGATGGTCGTGCCACAAAGGAATTGTCCACGGCCCAAGCATCGCCGCAATGCCAAAACTTGGAGCTCTTGTGTAAAGATGTCGTCGTAGCCGCATTTAGACCACGTTGCCATGATCGTGTCCTTCATGTCTCTCAACCGCATCCAATATTCAATCATCCACTCAAGCATGTTCGCTTTCATTTGCTTGAGAGGGAAACACATCCTCGGGTTGGCCTTCAACTCAGATGTCATCCATTGGGAAAATCTCTCCATGATGAACGCCTTGAAGGGATGTTGGAGGCCTACATCGGCGGGCTGCACCTTAGAGGTGCAACCCGCCGGAATGTAGACCGGCACGATGTATGAAAAATGCTCCTTGAGCCATGCCCGCAATGTGTCGGTGCATTGCGGGCGCCATGCGTCCAAGAGGACAATGCATGGCTCGGCTCCCGGCTCCTTGTACATGGCGGTGCACTTCTTGCGGTACCACGGGCTGAGGACGTGGCAGAACCACTTGCGGATGGTGTTCTCATTTGCCCGATGATTTTGGGTTTGAGTCAAGTGCCACCTGAGTTCCTTGGCCTTCGCGGTATGTTCTCCCCCCGGTTGGACAGTGTTGGTCATGCCCGCGAAGATGACCTGTCCATGCATGACAAAAGGCCGTGTTAGTGGAGCAGTAGAGTAGAAAAAAAGGAGTAGAGGACATGGGCGGGTCTCACCTTCATTGGAAGCATGTCGGCATCCATGGAGGAGGCGACCACGGCCGTGAATTGACGCTTGTCACCGGCACCAACGATGGCCACTTCTTTGCTCCCCGTGGGAGCCAATGTCTTGTTCCGCAAGGGCACGACCATGACCCCGGTATGGTCGGCGTTCACCACAAAGGCGGACGTCATGTTGTAGCCCGCCACAATGCCCGCAAGGCGGATCATGAGCTCGCGTACACGGGTGTCGAAGTCAACGGGCAAATTTTGCGCAGTGGTGGTGCGGGCACGCCATGACCATCCCAAGTCCCTCTCCATGAACGAATGTACCCTTGCCTTACTAAAAGAAATCACCCCCCCATTCTCCCTCAACTCCTCCGGACAGTGGTCCTCCACGATGCTGCGGAGGACGAATTGCGCGGTTAAGGAGCAAATGGGCACGCCAATCCCGCGCAAACGTTCAAGCTCCATCTTCGCCTCCTCTACAAGCTCCGGGTGGCGGTCACGGAAGCCTCGTCCTCCACGCATGAAGGGAGGTAGCGCCACGTCTGGGGCGCCATCCGAGATGGGCTCGTGAGGAGCCTTGTGCGCCGCCTCCAAGATGTGCTCGCGCGGCGTCTTGGAGCCGCGCTCGTACCATCCATAGATCGTGGACGCGGCAAGCTTGTCGTACGGACAAGCACCGCCCGGACCACACCACACGCGCTGGAGATGATGTATAGCCGCATTGATGTTACCCGACTTCTGCACCGCCTCGTCAATCCGGTGGAAATGGCCGTGGCCAATCCAATTGTAGTAGCCATCCCGCGTCGCCACGCATGGCCCTGCGGATGACGCGGTGGTATGTGTGCTTGAAGATTTGTGGGAGGAGCCAGACTTGCGGGTGTTGGCCTGTCCGGCTTGGCCAAGCACCTCTTGGTGTTGTGGGGTCTTGCGGGGGCGCCCGACAGCGCACTTGAGGAGTGGCTGGCGAGGTGGGAGGAGCTCGACCTCTCGCTGGACGGCCGCAAACTTCTTTTTGCGTGTGCACTTGGCAAAGTAACAAGTGATGGTGTTTGGGGAATCCATGGCTGCTAGTGCCAAAGTGACTGCACGATGGAGCTTTTGGATTGAGAGCGTGAATGCTTGCGTGCATGGCGGTGCGAGGGGGGGGGGGGGGCTGGAGGCTACGGGGAGTTGATGCGTGGTGCGACTACGCACGGTGCATGGTGCGGCAGAAGCAACTCGAAGTGTGAAGCGGGCACTTGGAGGCCGAGAGCGGCGCTCACCCGTCAATAAGGCCCCACCTACGTCAGCCGTCGACCAAGGGCATTCGAAGTTCCAAACTCTCCGACCGAACCGAGCCCCCTACAATTGTGCGCACAAAGGGACCAGTATGGTACGTTTCGAATTTACCCAGGCATTTACTAAAATACCCCCACTAGCCATTAGCCCAAAAAAACCAAAGTTGCTCGAAATAACCACCTAGAAATTATTTTGTAAATGACCTTCCGAATTCTCCTATCATTGTGGCATGCCGAAAAAAGTCACTGTGAGGTCTCGTTTGACATCGGCGACAAGGTGTTATTTAGCACTAAGAACCTTTGGCTGAAGTCGCCAATGTGACTTCATCCTTGTGAAGTACAACTCCATGTCGACCGAGTATGGAGTGAACACCTGTCACGACCAGCATCAGCAGCAGGGCAATAACAAGTGGTAAGCGTAAGCCCCCTCGGCACGGGTCGGAAAACCATAAACCCTAAAAGCCGTAGGGCAGGCACAAGGAGTATGCGGATGACAAGGCCAAGACAGGCACCCTAACCTGCTACTATTATGGAAAGAATGGGCACTATTCGTCTGAATGTTGGAAGCGCCAAAAGGATCATGTTGGTGGAAACACTAATGAATAGGACAAATAAAACGGGGATAAGGGACAAGGAAATCGCCAGAATACTAAGGGTGTCAATGGTTGTTGCGGACCACTAGGTCATGGAAAGGATTTTTGAATCTCCTAGTAGCCGGTAGTGGACAATCCGAAGGCGCTGTGGCCGAGAGATTTTTGGATATTTAATTCAATTTCATGTTTTAGGTGATGTAAAACAGTTGGAATGTCCCACGAGGACTTTGTTTCCTGTTGTTTTCTACTCCTCCATGAGCAATGACTCAGTATATCTCTCTCACCATTGTCCACTCTTGCATCTCATCGATGATGAGTGCTTGCAAAATCGTACTTGTTTGGTTGTATCTACACAACAAAAAGCAAAGGAAGTGCTTGAGTTGGTAAATATAGCCCACAAGATGAACTCACTCATGCAAGTGACTGTCGTAGTCCCTATCTTTGCGAATCTCAGTAAAGAACTCTTGAGTGGATAGCACCACTTGTGTGATATAAGCAAAGGAAAACACGTGTGAGAGGAATTGGGTGACTTGGTTGAGTTATGTCGTAGCATGGAACACTTCCGCATGTGTCACTTGCAGGTCAAGCCTCCAAAGAGCTTGTTCACATGCTCCTTAGATGCAAATATGATAATGCAATTTGTGGGTCATCTTGTTAGGAACGCATGCAAGTCCTAGTTGACATAGACATTGATGACGAGTTCATGAGTGCCTCTCGTGTGTGATAACTAGGATGTAAATTCATGCATTGTGAGGGAGAAATCATCGTCGGTGATGACTGCGAGGTTGATGTACTTGGCACACATTGAGCAAGGCTCGAGCTAGGAGCTCTCACGAAAATTGTCAATTTTAGTGTCATTGACTTGACAGATCATTTTTACGCCGTTTTGGGTGATCCTTGGCTTGATGAGCACAAGGCCAAAATGATTTGGATCACAAAGAAGCTCACTGTATAAAAAGCAAGCACTCCATCACGCTTTTTCTTATGGATTGCTCAAAGCCGGATTGCTCACTCTCACAAGAGTGAACAAATTGTCCCTTTGGTGCTTCAAGTCAAGTGATAGTTGCGTAAAGGCCATATTGTGTTCCTAACGCAACTTTGTGAGGTCAATGACGACGAACCACCGTCATGCTCAAGTGAAGTCAGTTCTCTCCTTGAAGAATTATCTGACGTTTGGCCCACTACCGGATGGTCAACTGCCGGAATGGAATGTTGGTCATACAACCCCTCTTGAGCAATGAGAAAGGCCATCGTTTCAGCCCACGTATCACCTCAGTCCCACTGAACGTGAAAATGCAAAATGCCAGATCAAGGAATACTTGGCCAAAGGATGGACTAAACCAAGCAGCTCTCCATTTGGACCTCCCATCCTATTTGTTAACAAAAATAATGGAGGTTTGCGCATGGCTATTGACTACCGTGCATTGGACAGCTTGATGGCTAAAAACCGTTATCAAGGATCGAGGACCACTTTTACCAACTTCATGGTCCAAAGGTCTTTTCGTCCCTTGATCCTGCTCAAGGACACCACCAAATTTGGATTATTGAAGACAATGGCCCCAAAATAGTGTTTTGTATGCATCTAGGATATTTTCACTTCCGAGTGCTGAGCTTTGGTCTTACCAATCCCCTGGTGACATCTCAAGCAATGATGAATTACATCTTCTGTGACCATTTGGGTAAAACCATCTTGGTGTATCTCGATGATATCCTAATATTTCGAAGAATCACGAGGAGCATGTAGAACATCTTGGTACCGTGCTGAAGATCCTCTGCAAGATAAGTTCTTTGCCAATATGTAAAATTGTGCTTTTGCACAACCCGAGCTGTAATACTTGGGCTTCATCGCTGGCACTGAAGGAATCCGAGTGGATCATCACAAAGTGCAAGCTATTGTGGGCTGGCCTCAGCCATCCAATGTGGGTAAAATACGAGCCTTTATAGGCTTGGTAAATTACTCGTCACTTCATGCAAGGCTACGTTAGCCTTGACACCCCACCCACAGCTATCATATGTGAAAACGTGAATTGGACATGGCCTCATAAGTGTGAGTATGCATTTGGACGTGTCAAGAAAACGTTGACATCTGCACTCGTGCTTGCACTCCCAGTCTCAAAAAACCATACAAGGTGCTTTATGATGAATCTATTGTCTGGATTGGGACTGTCATTATGCAAGAAGGACGACCACTTGCATATGAAAGTCGTAAACTCTTAGGTGCCGAGACTCTCTACACCACACATGACCAGGAGTTACTTGCGGTAATACATGCCTTGAATTTTTGGCACCACTACCTAGAAGGTGCCAACGATTGATTCATGGTGGTTACATACCACAATCCCCTGGTGTTCTTTGTAGTGAGTAATCAAGTAGATTCAACTTTCATTGCAAATATTGACCCGGTCGTACAAATGTCGCAGGCCTGCTGAATCAAAATTTGGTCGACGCAAATACTTCGTAAGGAAGATGTACGGGAGCAGGATGTGCCCACGCCTGATAACCCCCCTACGGCAACCACCAAAACTGATGGCGCATTTCACACCGTTCTTGCAATGTATCCAAATGGGATACTTTGATGACCCGTGGTTTGACCAGGGTAACATTCATTGACATAGCTTTTTGGAAGCCTCTGTCTCTATTGGAAGGACAACTTGGTGGTTGTGGTTGTGCTTGTGGCTCTTATCCTACAACTTAAAAAGCCCGTAGGATAAGATCCTCTTTGATTTCCACAACCCTACAACAGTTGGCCACCTCTGTGTAGTAAAACCCCAAAAGGCTCTTTCAGGTCATGATTGGTGGCCTGGATGGTCGTGTGATTTACACAAATACATCTAAGTCTGTGACTTATGCATCTGCAACAAGTAAAGCACCAAGGCACCACTAGGACTGCTCAATCCCCTCCCAGTGCCTAACTCCTCTTGGAGCATGGATTTCATCACCGGGTTACCCGAGACACCTTGTGGCCATGATGCTATCCTCATGGTGGTCAAATACTTTACTACGATGGCACATTTCATGCCCACAATCATGCATGCCACTCCGAAGAAAACGGCGCGCATCTTCTTGGACGCCGTTGTTGATAGCATGGGCTACTCTTACGTATTATTTCTGATCAATACGTGCAATTGCAATTAAATTCTGACAAGCTCTTGGCAAGATATTTGGTGCCCGCCAACAGATGTGCACTACATTTCATACACAAACAGATGGAAAGCCTGAATGAATGAACCAAAATCCAGAGCAGATGCCCCAGATATACGTGGATCCTTTGATAGATATCTGGGATGAGTTTCTCAATCCATTAGAGTTTGCCTCAAGCAACTCTCTTCATAAATCCACGAAGTTGACACTGTTCTTTCTAAACTATGACCGGCATCCGATGGTGCCGCTCTCCATAGCGAGGTGCGGCGAAGGTGGGAATCAGGTATACCTCGGCCCAAGCCTTTGCCGATCGCATGGGCACTCTTCGTTGAGAAACACGTCAAGACCTCCATGCACTAAAGCAGCGCCGAAAAGTCTATGTCAATGCTGGTCGTTGTGACAACATATTTTTCATCAGTGAAAAGGTGTTTTAAGCACAAAGAACATGCGTCTCAAGAGGCCTAGAGAAATCAAAATCCCTTCTAAGTATGTTGAACCATTCAAAGTCACCCACAAGATTTTTTAGCTTGCTCACCGCCTTGACCTTTCAAATGTCATTTAGATTCATGACATGTTTCACGTCAGTCTTCTCGCACCTTGTGTAGCATCAGGAACGGTGCAACCACCACCTGCAATCCTCACAAGTGACACCTTATACGAGGTACATAGACTCCTCCAACTCCACAAATGTACATGCGGTAAACATGTTGTGAAGGAATCCATCGTGAGATGGGCTTGTCGTTGACCAAAACACAACGGTTGGGAGCCCGAGAGTTGTGACCCAGCCGTCATGATCAAGGACTATTGGCAAGACCAGGCTGCTCGCTTTCACGCTCGTGCTCTCAGGAATACCACCCTGGCACAAGCCCCATGCAAGGAACCTTCAAATTACAGGAAAGCGCACAACGATGGTGATCTCAAACGCATGTGGATGCCAAGGTTGATGGTTGCAAGAATGCTCCTCACAAAAGGGGGAGGAAGCGTTAGCTGTGAAGGATATCAATCTCATTCCTTTGAGTTCTCTCTCCCCATACAATGGCGCATGATCTTATGGGTACACCAAAAGAATGTTTTGTTGATCAACAAAGCATACGTGATTCCACCAACAACCAATCTAAACCCTCTTGAACCCAGGACGGTTCAAAGTAGAGGAGGAGGAATGTAACAAACATGGTATAACAACATTAAATTCCCAATGCTCTACCAACTGAGCTACACTTTGTTACGTTGCCTAGAGCGGTGCCTTTGTTTTGAAAAGGCCTGTCATGTCCCATGCTTGGAAAATCAGGATATGGACGGCGAAGTGGATTCCTCGCCAACCAGCCCTGTGAACCAGAAGCTTTGCAAAAGCTTTTGGATCACAAGAGGACGGCTGGATTATGCCTCATACTATCCGGCCGCCGCTTGAGGTCTAACGACTTTTAGCAGTGGAACGCGAGCCCATTGCGAATATTTGCAATGGGCTCTGTGATTCTCGTACAGTCGCATTGGGCATGATCCAATGCGACATCGCAAGGGACCTCATCCAACAAAGGGTCCCTCACAAGGCTCCTCGCCATGGCGAGGACTCACGAGAGGCCACCGGCGGCCATTGCAATGAAACTATCCGGCCAAAGTCCACCACCATTTGGTGGCGTGGCGTGGCACAATTTGCATAATTATGTTGGCCACACCACCAGACGAGAGGGGGCGATTGGTGGCAACTTATCTCTCACACGCACGAAGATACTTTGCCACCACCTCTCCATCCTTGACCACATCAGAAACGTAGGATTTCCACGTGGACAATAGAATGTAGTTAACTGGTTTGACTCGACGAGATAAATGAATATAGTCAAGCCGCTTCAACCCACCAAAAAAAGGATGGATAAAGTAACATCCTCCATCTCCCCTTTTGGGTTGCCCTATGACGAGAATGGAATCTTTGCCCCGGCCTTTTGTTGGGACAAACTTGTGAGAGGAGTCGTCTGTGAGAGACTTCACTTAACGGCCAAGTCAATTTCCACAACCAACTTGCGCAATTGCGATGAGCAATTGGATCCCGAGAGCTCACACATCTACAGAGTTTCAGACCCCATTCACCAGCCGTGTTACAGCAACAAACGACGCTTGGATTGGTGGAGAGGTGGCAAAGATAGGCATGAATGAATTGAAATAAGAACAAACAACACAAGTTTGAGGATATGGTCACACCCATATGCGTCTTTCAAAACATAAAAGTCCAACCAACTAGTGGAAAATAGACCAACCTAGCTGCAAGTTCCAAAACAATAGCAAGCTAGAAACAGAAAGGAGTGCAAGCTCATTGGTTCTCCGGATGACGAACAGAAAGAAGCACCACATGCAAAAACAGAATGTCTACGTAACTGGATTGTAAACAATCAAGGATAGTACCACTAAGAAAATGGATCCCTAGAGGTGTTCACTGAGGAAACTCTAGACAACACGTGAGGTTGATGCTATCAAAGTAGCCATCAAGCATCTCGGCATCCCGGCGAGCAGTGGCGACATGTTGAAAGGTCATTGTGACTGACACACCATCACTCCATAACACGCACACACCAGTCACCACAAGCGAGCAAGGGTCACAAAATAACAAAAACAACAGTGCACATAAAGGGGCACAAGACAGGGTTCACACAAAGACAATTGACTGAGAGATCAAACAACAAGAGCGGGGCGTGAACTGCATGGGAGCGGAAGCATTTGCGAGAATACCAACAATACGCATAAAAAATGTGAGCTTGCACATCACTTTTGTGAAGAATTCTTCACGCTGCTATAGCGTGTCAAGACCCACGACACAAACATTGCCATGTGAAACATGCTCGCATACAAAGTGATACTCAATGTTGATGTACCTTGTGTGTGTGTGTGTGTGTGTGTGTGTGTGTGTGTGTGTGTGTGTGTGTGTGTGTGTGTGTGTGTGTGTGTGTGTGTGTGTGTGTGTGTGTGTGTGTGTGTGTGTGTGTGTGTGTGTGATACATGCCATCATTCTCTGTGTTGTGGCACATGCTCTCATTATCACAGCTGATGGTAAAACAATAGATGGTTTGGCATAGCNGTGTGTGTGTGTGTGTGTGTGTGTGTGTGTGTGTGATACATGCCATCATTCTCTGTGTTGTGGCACATGCTCTCATTATCACAGCTGATGGTAAAACAATAGATGGTTTGGCATAGCTAGTACATGAGATGGCACAACTAGATGCTCTTACAAACCCCAGTCCGCAACGTGACATACTCAGCCTCTGTCGAGCTCTATGCTACACAATCCTACTTTCCACTCTTCCACGCGACAGTTGTTTCCCCGACAAGGAAGATGTATTCGGACCAGCTACAGACATTGCCATCATGGGTCTAATCACTCTCAGTGTCAACAACCACAGGCAACTGCACTTGAAAGCACAAACCCAGGCATGGGACAAACATGACATAACAGCAAACACATGGTGTAGCCTCCAGATGGAGTTGATATGGATGTTGTGAGAACTGGAAAAAGCATATGTGACCAATGGCCTCACGCGTGAAACATTGTATCAACAAGTCTATTGGGAAGTGAACAAACTAGTGAATATGGACTGTTCACAGAAACTGCTAAAGATCATAGAGAGCCCAGTTTAGTTTCCATTCAATACAAGGAATGTACATATGGGCTTTGCTGACATGAATTAATGTGGATGTTTTGTGAAAAATGTTCGCATCCAGAAATACACTTTTTCATACACTGATTGTAAAGTGTGTGAATTTGGGGTGATTAACCATAACTAGGAAAAAGTAGTTCACAGTGAATTCAGCATATGTGTGTGTCGTGGTCCAAAGGAACACCAGGAAATCAAATAGTTAGAAGTAAGTAGTGACATCAAAGGGCTCCCCCAAACGAGTTGGGTCTATAAATGTAGCAAGCCTCTCCCGAGCAGGGGTCATAAGTATGGAGGCAAGGGGATTGTGGCCAACAGGTCAAGAGAACGCTCCCCAAATGTCCTAATGGAACCAGCCTGATGCAGATTAAGTGTGTGACGTTGGTCCAGCTCGCGTCTTCTTGAAATGGAGATTGTGCTCAATCTCCATTTCAAGAAGACGCGAGCTGGACCAACATCCTTCATTGGGTACACAGACTTGAAGAGATCCTTTGTAGCCTGGACAACATGAAGGTGAGGGGACACAATAAAATGGTTCTCCACATAGACCAAGACAGTGAAAAAGGGTGCAAAGGAAGTACTCACGAATAGAGCTAGGTTGACTGGGTTGTGGTGATACCCTCTCCCCCTAAGGTAGCAGAGATCTCGATGTTCCAATGACATGGACATTATTACAGGCCATATAAGGCCTTACGGAGGCGCCAAACCATGTCTGTGCTGTCCTTGAATACTGGAAGAGAGTTTTTTTTTTTTTGTATGTTGTCATGTTAGAAGGCATTATTTTTGTCCATCTGGTGGAGATCCCAATCATGCTAGGCCACATGACAGAACAGGGCTTTTGTCATGATGTACTTGCCAACAAATGCAAAGGCATCAAAGTCCACGCCAAGAATTTGGGAGAATCCCTTGGCCGTGAGACGGGCCTCATACCATTCCACTGATTCATTGGATCTCTCTTTCATTTGAAACACCCAATGAAATGATATGATCTTATGACCAGGTGGGGTCTTCACCTTCTCATTAACCCCATGCTCCTCGATTACAGCAAAGCTCCTTTTGCATAGCCTCCTCCCTGAATGTTGCATCTACAACAATGCGGCCTTGGTGCATAGTGGTCGGTTCGAGAATACGTATCGTGGTGCCCCTTGGTGGCATCCGAGGGATATGACACAGGCCGAGTAGACTCAGCTGTCATAATGGCTTGATATAACTCATCAGCGATGGGAGAATATCCAAGCAAGGTTTTAGGTTGTACCACATCCTTCACCATGACTGTAGAGTCAGCATTAGAGGCATCAGTAGGTTGTGTGGGGTCAACGAAACCACTGTGAACTGGGCGTGCAGACAGCACAGGCCTAGACGGGCCAGTCAAGGCAATGCGAATGGCAGGCATGGCATAATGAGGCGCAGACTACAAGGGCCTCAGATGACTGTCAGGAGCACAAATGATCGGTGATGAGATAGGGGGTACGAGGGTGCGATTGGGTCTGCTGCAGATGGGTCCACAACTGGTGACACAAGCGATGGTGTTAGTAATGAGGATGATATAGTAGTAGATGACACAGATATGGTAGGAGATAATGTAGGCAATGATGTAGATTCCATAGGCGACTCCGTAGATAGCATAAGAGATGATATAGGCATGATGTATATGTGACAAGGGATGATGCATGTGACAGTGTAGATGCAACAGGAGATGACATAGACAATGATGCAAATGCCACAGGAGATGACATGAGCAATGGCATAGGTGCAATAGGAGATGATGTTGGCGTTAATGTAGATTGGATAGGAGATGATGCAGGTGACAATGTAGATGCGGGATATGGAGCGCAACCACTACCAAAGGGTACTCTGTAGATGCCACCTCCCCTTGGACTAGAGGACACAAGCGACGGGATAGAACAAGCAATATTGCAAGAGAAAGTGCTTACAAAGAAGAGAGCATTACGAGAATCGACAATCCGACTACGCTCAGGATCCCAAAAGTGCCATGCATTGAGATGAGAGGAGACACCAAGGAAGGAACATAGATGACCTCGAGGAGATAACTTGCCATCACGTTGGTACTGAAGGAGAAAAACACGGGCGGCACTGCCCCAGACACGAGCAAGATGAAGGTCAGCACGACTACCATACCATCCAACCGTGTGACATGACAAGTCAGTGTACCATGGAGAAAAAGGTTCCAATGTTACACACCCACATCATGTAGGAGGTGGCCTCTAAGGCAAATAGCGGAGTGAGTCCAGACTCGACAAGAAGGGTGCAAGCACTATTAACGAGAGCTCTATGCGAATGTTTCGACACTCTCTTCTCTTATGGAGTATAAAGAGCAGAGAGCTCCACATGCACTCCTCTTGACTGAAGTAAGCTGGTTGTGGAGCCTTCCCACCATGAGTCGACAAGCACACTCACATCTAATAAAAGGGATAGCATTCATCCATAAGACACAAGACGTACCGTTTGAAATCCTTCCTGAAAATCATAACTCATGGGAAAGGAACCATGACATCAGCATGGACAAGGGCAAGGGGATGTAGCATGCAGGGATTGGACGATAGAAAGGATGGGCAATGAAGCTTGCCTTGTGCTTGATCAAGGCAGTCAACAGTGTAGGGTACAGAGAATGTGCTAAGGTGAAGAACAACACCAGGCAGATGATGCCTGTGGCTACAGATGATGGTTGTATGCACATGGCACTAACGACGATCCAGCAAGTGCATGTACAAGGGAAAGCAAGGGAGAAGAATGCACATGCAGTTTGGAAGCAGTGGAGGATGATGATGCAAACAAGGATATACGATAAAAGTTGTCACAATGTACACCATAAAGAACAAGATGGCCAGACGGCTGCACCGGCACAGTGCTCACGCCACAAGGAAACAAAGTTGATGCCTTGATCATCCAAGGCGGTGATAGACAACAAGCTGACCTTCAGGGTAGGCAGAAACAGGACATCAGGCAAAAATACATCACCCAATAGACCAACAAAATGCACAACACCAATGCCCTAGACTGACAACATCTAGCTGGAGCCAGCGTGGACAAAGCGTACGTCACCAACAGGCCCCACGTGACAAACACGGCACAAGAGGATGTCATGTCATGAGTGGTGCTTGTGTTGATGATCCAGAATCCACTTGACACATGAGATGGGGCAGTCACATGACAATGGACGACAGTGCAAACAAGTCCTATAGAGCCACCAACACATCCAGAAGTCACAGCAAGGAGACTCGACAGGGTGAACGACTGTGAATGCTCAATTTAATCCACAAACAACACAATCCTACTACTCGACTCACCCCAAAGAGATCAATCTGACGATCAACTTTGACCCACGGACTCGACAGCCAAACCCACAAAAGAGGGAAAAGAACAGAGGCCTAGGCTAGGGAGGGACGCCGGAGGCTAGAGCAGATGCGTTGGGACCATGTGGCAAGTCGTGGAAGGACCGAGCCTAGAGCTTAGAGAAAGAGGACAGCTGAGGTGAAATAGCTGCTGGCTGGAGCCATGCTGGAGGGGTGTAGAATAGAGAGGCGGTCTGTAAATAGTAGGGTAGTACGGTGGCAAAAGCCTGTACCACCGAGGGTGGGGTACAACCATTGTCTAAGGGGCAGGAACGGAAGTCCAACCAGGCGTCAGAATCATCAAGGCCATGGTTTTGGTGGTCTCCCACCGCACGGGGTCGGAATCCCACGTGCGAGGGTCTCGACCGAAGAGGATGGAGGGTGAAAAGAGGATGCACTATCTCCCAAGGCACCGGGACAACTCCCCGAATGCCCGGGCCTCGACCAAGTGTAGAAAAGGATGAAAGAAAAAGAAAAAAAGGAAATTTAAAGAAAGTATAATGAGAATAAAAAAACATTAAACCACCTACAAGAGAGTGGCCATGAGGGTGAGACCCAAATTCACCCGGGTTACCCCCAAGGCTTACCTCCTCTCCCCCACCCATTTCTTTCTTTGGCAGGGAGGGTGTGCTCAACCCTCGCTGAAAAAAATGGAGGGCACAGGCATTGATCAATGAGCCCTTCAACTGACAAGCTCATCGGTCTACAAGCTCAACCACCGAGCCCTTCAACAGGCGGGCTCAGGAGGGCATGAAGCTACAGAGCAACTTCTTACCGGCTGAGGAGCTCGAGTGGAAGCGCTGACCACACCTACCATGTACGCGCGGCTTTGCAACCACTCAGTCAGCCCTCGAGACAAGAGGGCGTTGGCACCGCCGCTATTGCTGCTGCTAGTATGTTGTTGTTGCCACTATACCTGCTGCTACAGATACTATTGCTAGTGGAGCAGATGCTGCTACTATTGTGGCTGCTGCACGATGATGCAGTGCATCAATGGGGTTGGCACCGCCGCTGCAGCTGCCACTGTTGTTGCTGCTACTACAACTACTTTTGCTAATGCGGCTAATGCTGCTACTACTACTTCTTCTACACGACAATGGAACGCAAAAATGTGTTTGGAACCACTGCCGCCACTGTTGCTACTTCTAATTCTGTTGCTCATCTATACTTGTTGCCATCGGTGCTGTCACAAGTAGTTACACCTGCTGCGATGAAGGCAGCCGGGTGGAGTTGCTATCGCGACAACAGCTATTGATGCTGCAGAGGCGACCTTAAATGCGACCACCAGTGCTTTACGTCCCTGTCAAGGCAGTCACGAGCAGGGAAACTGTCGAGAAAATCTCAGCAGCATTCCGCCTCTGACTGTGCTGGAGGACTACGTGATGTGAGCCCTCAGCTCAGGGCCTCCACGTTGCCAGGACCTATGCGCCCCACCCAGCCTAGCCCAGCCACCGAGGCTATTTCATGCTGTATGGTAGGAGGAAATGTTGTGTCTCTCTACTGCTCTTATACAGTTAGGGAATGAGTAGACCCTTTGGAATTGTCACCACTACCCGCCGGGCTTGCAAGTCAACCATCACTGACACACGAACACTCACCAGTGTTGCATCCGCTTTACAGATCTTCATGGTTTGCACAGTGGGGACATATTAACTTGTAGCTGCTGTGGCTTAGAGTTGATGGATTCACTTTATGCGACGAAATGGTCATCACCTTCTTGCAGTACACTATGAGTTGATTTTGCAACAGAGAATCCCAAGATACAAGCCAATAAACCATTGTATTCATCATTGTTGCATCAGCTTAAAATTGATAACAAAAAGCCCTGACCTATGGATCTGGCATGTGGAAGCAAACACACACACACACACACAAACACACACACACACATAAACACACACACACACACACACACACACACACACACACACACACACACACACACACACACACACACACACACACACAC
>SZWC01000946.1:296376-317462 GCA_023375785.1 Penium margaritaceum
AGAGAGAGAGAGAGAGAGAGAGAGAGAGAGAGAGAGTAAGTGCCTGGAAGAGCCACAGCGCAGTAGCAGGAGAGAGCGTGACAGCAACAACAACACGCCATGCCATGCTTTGCTATGCCATGGCGTACCGTGACATGCCATTCCCCTGCCTGCATAGCACCCTTGGAACCCCCCGCCTAACGCTATATGGTGTGCATCACATCGTCTCCGAAACAGACATTCTCCATGCCAATCGGCGCACCGATCAGCGCGCGCTTTTCTTTCCCGCGAAAGAAAAGGGAAACATAGAGAGGCCGCTCAAGTGGCGGTGCCGAATCAGCGGCTGTCACAGCGAAACAGAAACGTTGCAGCAGTGCAACGTTTCTGTTTCGCTGCCATCCAAATGCACATGAAGCGCACGGCAGACACAACCCTGCGAACGACTGCCAATGTAGGGTGGGGGAAGGAGGGGGGGGGGGGGGGGGGGGCTTCGCTGGGTAGGTTTGGTTCGGACTTGGAGAGTGAGTCATCCCTCAATGCCAACTGACTCAATGACTCACTTCCAGTGAACCGATAACGAGAGGCAGTGGAAAAGCAAGAGTGACGGAAGAGCGTTAGGCAACGGTGCCCACCCATCAGTGATGAGTGGATCGTCAGCGCGACGGTGATCCACCACCATGCATGGGGTGGTGCATGGCGGCGCCATGCATGCCATGACTCTTACCGCAAGAGAGCGACGCGTCGAACGTGATGCTGACGTCACTCCCTGTGACACGGGCGTTCCACTCGCAGTAGTCGAGTCCCAGTGATGTCACCGGCGCCGCGGTCGGCAGCCCGGACGACCTGCCTATCGTGCCGCCTCCAGTGCTCCGTGTCGAGCCACGCCCGCCCCTCTTCCGCGTGACATAGGCCAGCGCGGTGCGGATCGAGGCGCGCGCCTGGGTAAGAGGCTTGGTCATCTGCGAGTTCGGGCCGCTCTGCGACGCGAGCTCGACCGGGAGTGACTGGGAGCAGCGCGACACTCCAATCTGCGCGAAGTTTAGTTTCTGGGCGGATTTTTTGCGGAAAGATTTTGATCCGGAGGACGAAAGCTTCTGCACCTGCGCCACGAGGCTTGCCGACTTAGCCAGGAGCTGGCTGCACGTGGTGCGACGGCGCGAGCGCGCAAGCGCCGCGACGATGCTGCCGCGGGCCTGAGCGAGCGACTGCGCGAAAGTGGCCGCCGACGATGACACCGCGGCAAGGCCGCGGGGCTGCGGGCGATCCGAATCTAAATCCATCCGGCCGCGGATAGACTGGGAAGATCTGCCTCCCGAGGCCGGACTGTTAGAGGTGCTCACGGAAGTTGGGGCTTCGGAGCGCGTTTTAGGGGTCACGGGTGTCGCCAGGAGACGCTGTACTAGGACTTCGGCGGCGACGACTTCCGAGGCGCTCAACTGCTGAAGCACATCTCCCGGCTTGACGACGGGCACGTCAGCCTTGCTGGGTACTTGCACGTGAGCATAGCCGCCCCGCGGAAGCACCGCGAGCGCGAGAAGAAACGCGGTGACTGCAAAGGCGAGCGTGGCGCGTGCCATCGCTTGAGATCGAAGCGGACTTGCTGTGGGAGTTGGGGAGGATGCACGTCGGAAGTTGTGCTCTTGCTTCAGCTGCACTTTTCGGGTCGTGCCAACTGCAACAAAAGGCGCTGCGGGCTTTTGCAGAGGCGTAGGGGCAGTGAAGAGCGCGTGGATGTTCCGTCATGCGGTATGAGCTTTGAAGCTATCTTCCGTAGCACAACAGGATGCGCAGTAACTTGCACTTATTGACGATTTCCTAGGTTCTCTCCCAAAAGCAGCTTTCGGGCATCGAGCCGCGCTGTCCTCCTCCCGTGTTTGCCTGGCAAGTTCATCTTCAGGCGTTGCGCCCGGCGCCTCCGAAAAGCGGCCCGGGTTTGATTACTCAGCATGCTTTGATACACCTGATGGCATGGCAACCACTGGTTGCCATCTCCCTCCCTTGCTTCAACATCCCCAGCCACAGCCGACATCGCCTCCGTGAAGGTTTTTCCCATCATGAGAGTCCCATGTCCGCGACACCATGCCGGTGTGCGACCGCCAGTTGCACACCGGCATGGATGGAGTCATCCATCCCATGCCACTCTGGCTCTGCTCAGCCCGTACACATTGGTCACATCATGCAGCCATCCCTGCGGCCATGGGTTGATGGGGCGGCGCGAGGCCCAATAGCCCGCCACATCCATCACACGTTCGCACACGAAAGGTTCCGAGAAGCTCCATTAAGACTGCGGAAGAGTAAGAGCAACTCTCGCACTGCCCCCTTCCCTTGCAGTGCCCAATGTCGGCGGTGGTACGGTAGAGGATTGGTTGCCAATGCTTGTACGAAGACGGACAGATTTTGCCCTTTCAAGCCAAGAAGCAACTGTGGCGCGCTCATAGCACTTTCGAAGCGCGCACGTCCCTCCGCTGATGGCTGCTTCTGGTGGCGGTGGATGCAACCGGCTGCGACGAATGTTGGCCGGTTGAGGGAGCAATTATAAACTCCATCCAGCTGTTCGACGGTGCGATGTGAGTCGAGTGGGGGGAAATAACCGGCCGGCAACTTCTGAGACAAACGGCGACATCCAAAGGAGCGTGGAGGCCTTCCTCCATCAGAAACACACGCATGTGTGTCAGACAGTCCAGCCTGCTTCGGCCAGTCACAGAAGCCGAAGGTCATGTCGGGTAAGTGATGCGCGCTCGATTGGCCCAGAGCCACAGTGGACGCGCTTCCAAGGCAACATGCGCCCGCAATCAGCGCGAACCGAGCGAATCCTTCGACAACCAGGCGAAAACGCATAGGGAAGTCGAACCCGGCTGATCTTAGATCGCCCCCATTTTTGGCCGACCATGTCTGAGACGCCCCCATTCTGAGAACAAATGACTAGGTCGCCCCAATTCAAAGAAACTTATGAATAGGTCGCCCCCATGTTTTAATTATTTTCACAATTTTCCCGCATTCTGAGAATTATGGATACGTCGCCCCCATTGATGGGGGCTACCTATCCAGAATTTTCTGTATGTGGGGGCAATACGTCGATAATATTTCATCCTTACTGGGCATCCTCGCCAAAATTCCCCGGAGCACAAAAAGTGGGGGCGACCTAGCTCAAATTTCCGGAATGGCGGCGAGCTATCCATTTTTCTCAGAATGGGGGCGTCTCATACATGGTGGAGCGAGAATGGGGGCGACTTACAAAGTCGCCCGGTCTAACCTCTAGGCTGAATATAACCGTCTAGTTGCCCTCTGCCTCAGCAATGAGAAAGGCCTGGGAGATGCACCCGCCCACTTTTTGTCAAAGGATGTCCAAAAAAACACAACACAAATACTTCACCGAAAGAAGGTTATATTTAAGTGTAATGATAAGATGTAAATGATTTTGGATGAAAAAATCTAACATCAATTTCAAAACGTGGAAGACGCTTTCAATTTTCTCCTGATGAAAGCGATGGGAGACATGTTACAAATGTAAAAATGGATGAATTTGTTTTTTCATCCGCAATAAAATTCAGATTTTTTTACCAAGAAATCCAATAGAGTGCTGATAAATATGATAAGAATTTCTCTACTTCATTCAACTTTATTTTTTTCCCCCGGTGAGAGTTTTTTCTCCAGTATCCACTAAGAATAAGGGTGGAATCTCCCCTACACGATCGTTGTTAAAGAATCCCCTTGCCATGTAAACTATCGAAAAAAAATCCTTGCCCCTATCTATTATACCAAAGAAAAACCCAATTCCACCCAATCTTGGTTACAATTCTTGATTCTCAACATGCGCCTTTTATCGACCATAAATAAAAGGTGATACCCCATGATGAAGGGAGTGACAATATAGGCACGCCAAGAATGAGGCCTTTACGGTGACGAATGGAAGTGCACTTTCGCCAACAACACCATTAGCAACAAAAGCAGTACTGTAATGCTATGGTTATTGGGCCTGGCCTTCTTGCAGTGTTTCAATACAAGGCTATGAAATGCGTGATGTAGGTGTAGAATCAGATGTAAGACGGCTAACCGCAGTGCCTCTTGCATTTAACTAAAATAAATATTTTCCTTCGACCATTCAAGCACATAAATCATTCTGCTGCTGTGGACGAATCACTCTTGAAATTCTGAAATTCCCAAATATGTACACAACATTTCACGTTCCCCACGCAATCGCTTTGGGACTGCGAGTGGAATGTGAGATATTCACGTCCGCGTGCAGTCCCCCATGCGGACGTGGCACAAAGCGATCTTCCATGCGAGCCGCGAAGGAAGTTGCGGTTCTGGCTGCGGATTTAAAGATGAGGCGAGCTGCGAGGTGCGACGTCGCTCTGAAGATACGAACTTTCAAGACTCGACAATCAAAGTTTTGGGGAGAATCCAAGGGCTTGAACAGCTAATTCGACCAAAAAAAACACCAAAACAATACCAGGTATTTGGACGAAACAGGTCCAATATTCCAAGGCTAAAATTATAGTAGAATGAAGCCGAGACATAAATCAGCTAAAAAACTAGTCGAATATAAGGGGCACTACGGTATTTCACATGACATCATCCTTTATGAGCCCTAAGGTGACCATCACGCTCATTTGCATCTCTCTTGTATTTAGGGGTACATCGCCCGGTTCTGAACCAGTGCAATAAGAATCTTGCCCTTCAACTACTGCCCGTATATTGTTCAATCTCCGGTAATCCACGCACATGCGTAAACCACCAACCGTTTTGTTCACAAAAAGGATCGGCACACCGTACGACAAGCTACTTGGCTTGATCCATCCTTTTCCATACTACTCTTTGATTTGGCGTTCGGCCTCTCGCCTTTTGGCTGGACAAAGGCGATACATGGGTCTGAACGGAGGAGTCGCTTCCGGTTGCAGCAGAATCGTGTGGACCATGTCTCTTTCTGGTGGAAGCCCAGCCGGTGGGTCTTGGAATACATATGAGAACCCCGCCAATAGAGATTTGATCTCTTGTGGCGTGTATTCCTTCACGTCATCCTCCACTTTCTACAGCTGAGCCAAGAAGTATCGACAACCTTGTGGAATACATCTCTTGACCTGCATCGTAGACAAGCTAGCATGGACTTTGAGTCGGGTCGGCGATAATTCCGTACTCGGAATCAACGAAAAGCAACGCTGTCCTTTTCAGAGGATCAAGCGCTTTGATTCAGAGCTCATTAGAGCCTTCTTTTCAAGGAGCCAGGGATCGCCTAGCACCACATCAAACGGGTCAAGAATGTTGAGTACCTTCAACGTGACACTCTGTGTGTATCCTTGAATACAAAATTTTGCTTTACAAGTACCGATCACGGGTACTATACAGTTGTCACCAACAACAACTGCGCCATTGGATGACTCGTACTTTAGACCAACCTGTCGGGTAAAACAAAGAATAACAAAGGAGTCATCACCTCCGGTGTCAGCAAGTACGTTCACACGAGCACCTGATAGGTATTTTTTGAACTGCATCGTCATGTTGCCTCCACTCTTCCGAGTGAACAGGCTCGAAGATGGCAAGCCGAGTTTGTGATAAATGCGGAATCTAAACGGCGGACGTTGCGGTTCCCATGATTCACCGACTCTAGTCCACATCATGGGGGAACGTGTGAATTCGGCTAGCACCTTCCGGTCTTTGAATTTCACTGGGTCGAAATCGTCGACTAAAGGTACCACGAACGTGATTGAATTCATCGCTTTGAGGGCGTTTGCTTCAATCACTATGTTACACAATTCTTGCATAGTGGTTGGTGTTGCCACCACTAAGCAGGTTCGGTCATGCAACTCATCTGGTGATGCAAGATTTAGTGGGCAATGACAATCAGCTAGTGCAAAATGAGGTTCAATGAGAAGGGAGAAAACAACAGAGAAATTTGAACTCGTCAAAACTCAAATTTTTTAGCATCTTCGTCTGAAAACATAGACTCACACTTGTGATCTGGTTTTACCCATGAGTTGTCCCCACGAACGTCACTCGGGGTTGGAGAAAACTTGCCCCACGGCCTTGTCCGTTACCACGGCCGGGCCCATGACCGCGACCGCGACTCTGTCCATGGCCCTATCCGCGGCCTCCTGCTGCACCCTCCCCACGAGGTACTGCTGCTACGGCTAACACTGCAGGATCTTGTCCACCACGTGCACCCTCAGGGCACTGAGCTCTAAAGTGACCAGACTGCATACAGTTGTGGCGGAGTCCGTCTCGGAATGCTGTGTTGTGACGCTCACGCGCCGCCTGCAGTTCGTCATTATCGCGGCTGCGCTTGTGGTTTGGAATCTTGCACCCGCCAGTCTTCTTGACTGGTGGGTTTCCAGGCTGCTTGCCCTTGGCCTCGCCCTGCTGCCGGGCTGCTCATCCAGCCCCCGGAGCGTCCAAGCGCATGTCGTGGCCTTGATATGCACGCACATTCGGTCGTGCGTCCGACTAGTACTTCGGGTTCGCCGAATACACCTCAGTCATGTAGTCCCGCAACGCCCTCCAACTTGTCCAAGCTTGGCCAGTTGCCGTTGTGGTGGTTTTGTCCTTTAGCTTCTCGCTCGCAAGACCGTCACGCAAGTACCCCACTAATGTTTAATTTCGTTTATTATTAGTTTTTGGGGGGAGTGACCATATACCCACAGGATTCTCGATATCTACCGCCATATCGGAACTTCGGAACTTCGGAAATTTTTGCTTCTTTATTAACGCTATATCCAGCGAGCATGCAAAAAAAAGCTATATCCGAATGTACACACTATGTTGACGCCGCATGCCATCTGTAGCGGGAGGGCCGGTTCGGCCCTCCCTCCTCGTTGAAGCGAGGGGTGGTTGCGCACCACCCCTCGCGTCAGCGAGGGCTGGCCGGCGGCCAGCACTTCGCTGGCCGTCGGCCAGCTCGCTGCCGGCCGGCTGGACGGCCGGCCAAGCGACCGGCCGGCCACCGGCCGGCCAGCCGCCAGCCGCCGATCGCGGCCTTAGCCCGATCGGCGGCTGAGGGGCCACGAGGGCCTCGAGGGCGAGGCCTCGTGGCCTCGTGCCCCCCCCCCCTCACCCTCCATGCAAACGAGCAAGCGAGGACGAGGGATATGGGGAGCGAGAGTGAGGTCGAAATAGCTGGCTCAAAATCACCAGCGTGCCTCGCACGCGACGATTTTGCGCCAGAACAAAAAAACGTAAATCGAAATTCGTTTACGACGAACTTTGACATAAAACAAACGGAATAACTCATGCGAATACACGAGTTTGAGGTAAAAACCCCTGGTTTGGGTCCCAAAACCAGGGGTTTGGTTAAAAACGGAAATGGGCCTCCGGAGACTCGAATTATTCGAGTCTCCCTGCTCTGGGTCGTTGATGACGATTGCCCCTCAGTCCTGCGAAGGGGGTGAACTCCTGACGCGGACTGAGAACACCATTCTGCAAACTCCGACGACGACTTAAGAGCAGGAGCTGGAGACTCGACCCGTTACAGTGGTTCTCAAAGCCACACGACCCTCGCGACTAAGGGTTCGACGGAAACGGTAGCTACGTCACATATAAAACATCGCCGGCAGCTGCAAGCAGCAGCAGAATCGCCAGAAGGGACTACGGCATCCATACTTCACGGATTGAAGCGCCGTAAAGTACGTTGCAGAGCTGGAAAAAATTTCTACTTGGTGGAGCCACTGCCTTCCAGCCTCTCCACACTTCCAGGGGGCTAGGAGGATTTTTGTGGGGCGGGTTGGGGAGTTCCCACCTCTAAAACCACAAAATCCTCCTCATTTTCAAGGCTCCTTCAAACCTCCTTCATCCAAAAACTGGGACAGCGCCCCTCCTCAAGCTGAGGGACTCTCACGGCCTAAGAGCACCCTTAAAAGAAGGAGGTTGATACCTTGAAGATTTTCTATGGCTCACCAACGCCGCCGGCTCAAGGGAGACGCCGTCCAAGAACGCGAGAGGCATCAAGGAGCGTGAAGAGAAGACCAAGGAAGACAAGAAGACAAGAGGAAGACAAGAAGTTGGAAGAGAGAGTGGAAGACTTGCTTGAAATTGTCATAATTCCTCTTCTCATTGTTTACTCTTGTTTTGTGAGCGGCACTCACATTCCTCCTAATTCTATTGTCTTGTAATTTTCTGTTTTCCTAGGTACTAGTCATTGCCAATCGCCGTGAGCCACGGCTTAGGAAGTCTAGTTCCAAAAACCACGAACTTGTGCCGACGTGGCGGCCTAGGAAAATAGAGATTGAAGTTATAATTGCCTTACCGATTGTGAGAGCAAGGAGTTTGTGGGAGGAAATTCCTCCTTAACGTTGTGAAGTGATCCTCACAACGATCTTCACATGCTAGTTGCACGAGCGACGAGATGGCAAGTGCCGGACCGTCTAAGACCAACAAGGGCAAGGTGGTGATGTTCTCACCACGCGTCCTCGGCAGACTACAAGCTTTGGGAGCCGTCTTCGCGAGAACGGTTGCTAACCCAAAGGCAACCGTACCGCCCAAAGCAACCGTGCCGCCTAAGGCAACCATACCGCCTAAGGCAACCGTGCCGCCTAAGGCAACCGATGCCAACCTCGGCGACACCGAGAAGCGTGCAGAGGCCGCAAAGGTGCTCGACGAGCACGTCGACGCGCACATGGGTGACCCCATTGCGACGGACGACGCGATGGAGGAGGATCTTCCGGAGGAGGACCCCGACAAAGAGCACGACGCCGACGATGGCGAAGGCGATGAGGATCGCGACCATCGCCATCGTCGTGCGGTGAACTCGAGCCGATTGCTCGAGACTGAAAAGGCGCCCGCCGCATCGCCTGAAGCTGTCGACGGCAGTGAGACTGCCAAGAGCAGAAAGGGCGATGAAAGCAATCACAAGGGAAGTTCCCTCAAGAACGAGCCGGACGACAATGCCACAAAGGCAATTCGCGATGGCCGTCGTAGGCTTGCAGAGTTTGCTGCTGAGGCGGCAGGCCGACTGAAGATCACCATCGACGGTGGAGATACGGCACCACTCAGAGGAATGGGGGCGGACCTCCCTTCCTATGATGTGGCTGCAATGGGGCAAGCCAGCGCCCACTCGAGCGTCGTCGCCGACGATAGTCTCCTCCGAAAGGTGGGACTCCTTGGAGGCGTGTACGCAAACCGTACCCTCTTGCAGTGGGTAAGGGTGCACGGACAATGCGAGGCCCTGGAGGCTATCGTCGATGCTCTGACGACATCAGAGCTCAAGTTCGCGTTCGCCAACCTGCTGGCCCACGTCGGGCAGAGCATCATGAACCTTGACCGTGATCGCCAGCTGCAGCGCCTGACCGCCATTGAGGCAAGCCGCCGATGCAACGACCTCGACAAGGCGTTGCAGAGCGTGACCCAGGTGCGGATGCAGCAGCAAACGCAGTGTGCCACAGCTCCGGATGCCACTGCTGGTGGCAGCGACGACTTGCCTACCTCGACGACTTCGGGGTCGGTCATGAACACGTCCTTCCTCCAAAGTGTGAAGATCTTCCGGAAGGGTGTGAAGCTAACCGACTGGTTGAACCGCATGGAGCACGTTCTACGTGTCCACAAGGCTCCACTCAGCCAGTGGGGCGACATCGCCACGACGCGGCTTGAAGACAAAGTCTTCAAGTACGTGGTCAAGGAGTGGACTGCGCAGCAGCCGCTCCTCGAGTGGTAGCCCATGCCGTGGGAGGCTTTCTGCGCGATCATGCGCAAGAAGTGCACCCAACGTGAGGAGGCGCAGCGCGCCTTCCACAACATCAAGGACTTCAGGCAGCTGGAGAGCTCGCTCGAATCCTACTTGAGCGAGTTCACCGCATTCGTAGAGGAAGCCGAAAACTTCACCGAGGGCGGTGGGACTCAGACGTTCAAGTACCCGGAGTGCATGCTGCTGGAGTACTTGCGTGATGGTCTCGCCAGCGAGAAGCTGAAGGACAAGACCACCACGACAGCCACTGGCCAAGCTTGGACAAGCTGGAGGGCGTTGTGCGACTACATGAGCAAAGTGTATTCGGCGAACCCGAAACACTACTCTGATGCACGGCCGAACGTGCGTGCACAGCAAGGTCGCGACATGCGCGTGGACGCTGCAGGGGCTGGTGGGTCAGCTGGACAGCGAGGCGGGGCCAAGGGCAAGCAGCCTACAAACCCTCCAGCCAAGAAGGCTGGTGGACACAAGGGTCCCAACAACAAGCGCAGCCGCGATAATGACGAGCTGCAGGCGGCGCGTGAGCGTCGTAACGTAGCCTTCTGCGAAGGGCTCTGCCACAACTGCATGTAGCCGGGCCACTTTAGGGCTCAGTGCCTTCAGGCTGCTGGTGGTGGACAAGAGGCCGCGGCGCTAGCTGCAGCAGTAGCACCTCGTGGGGATGGTTCCGGAGGAGAGGCTGCGGACAAGGCCGTGGACAGGGTCGCGGTCGCGGTAATGGGCCAGGCCGTGGTAACGGACAGGGCCGTGGGGCGGGTTTTCCCCACCCATGAGTGACGTCAGTGGGGACCACTCAGGGGTAAAACTGGATCACGAGTGTGAGTTCATGTTTTCAGACGAGGATGTTAAACAATTTGAGTTTTTGACGAGTTCAAACTTCTCTGTTGTTTTCTCCCCTCTCATTGAACCTGATTCTGCACTTACTGATCGACATTTCCCACTAAATCTTGCATCACCAGATGAGATGCATGATCGAACCTGCTTAGTGGTGGTGACACCAACCATTGTGCAAGATTTGTATAACACAGTGATTGAAGCAAACGCCCTCAAAGCGATGAGTTCAATCACATTCGCAATACCTTTACTCGACGATTTCGACCCAGTGAAATTTAAAGAGTGGAAGGTGCTGGCCGAATTCACACATGCCCAGAAGATGTGGATTTGAGTAGGTGAATCATGGGAGTTGCGGCATCCGCCGTCTAGATTCCGTGCTTATCAGAAACTCGGCTTGCCATCGTCGAGCCTGTTCACTCAGAAGAGTGGAGGTAACATGACGATACAGTTCAAAGGCGACCTAGCTGGTGCCCCTGTGAACGTACTTGCCGACACTGGAGACGATGACTCCTTTGTTAGCCTTGGCTTTACACGACAGGTTGGCTTGAAGTACGAGCCATCGAATGGCACAGTTGTCGTTGGTGACAACCGTACGGCACCCGTGATCGGTACCTGTAAAGCGAAGATTTGTATTCAAGGGTACACACAAAGTGTCACGTTGAAGGTACTCAATCTTCTTGACCCGTTTGACGTGGTGCTAGGCGATCCCTGGCTCCGTGAAAACAAGGCTCTAATGTGCTTTGAATCAAAGCGTTTGATCCTCCGAAAAGGACAACGCCGCTTTACGTTGATTCCGAGTACGGAATCATCATCGACCCGACTCAAAGTCCATGCCAGCTTGTCTGCAATGCACGTCAAGAGATGTATTCGACAATTTTGTCGATACTTCTTGGCTCAGCTGCAGAAAGTGGAGGACGACGTGTCGGAAGACACGCCACAAGAGATCAGATCTCTATTGGCGGAGTTCTCAGATGTATTCCAAGACCCACCGGTTGGGCTTCCACCAGAAAGACACATGGGCCACACAATTCTGCTGCAACCGGAGGCGACTCCTCTGTTCTGACCCATGTATCGCCTTAGCCCAGCAGAATGGCGAGAGGCCGAACACCAAATCAAAGAGTACCTTGCAAAAGGGTGGATCGAGCCCAGTAGCTCACCTTACGATGCGCTGATACTTTTTATGAACAAGAAGGAAGGTGGTTTACGCATGTGCGTGGATTACCGGGCGTTGAACAAGCTGGCGGTGAAACATCGATTCCCCTTACCGCGGATTGAGGACCTTTTTGACCGAATCCAAGGCGCAAAATTATTTTCGTCCTTGGATTTGTCTCAAGGGTACCATCAAATCTGCATCACGGAAGTTGATGTGCCCGAAACCGTGTTTCGAACGCACATGGGACACTATCAGTTCCGAGTGTTATGCTTCGGGCTTAATATACCCCGGTAACCTTCCAAGGAGAAATGAACCGAACGTTCGCCAAGCAACTCGGACAGTTTCTCTTGGTTTACCTGGATGACATCCTGGTTTTCTCCAAATAAATGGAAGAGCACATAGAACATCTGCGCAAAGTTCTCGCAATCCTTCGGGAACAGAAGTTCTATGCGAAAGTGAGCAAGTGCAAGTTTGCACAAGATGAGCTCGAATACCTTGGATACATCGTCGGCAAGGACGGTATCCATGTCAACCCACGAAAGGTCCAAGCCGTTGTGGACTGGCCACGCCCCGAAAATATTGGGCAGATTCGGTCTTTCCTCGGCCTTGCAAACTACTTTTGACGGTTTATGCAAGGGTATTCGACCCTGGTAGCACCGCTAACCAGGCTCATGCGAAAAGACGTGCGTTGGGAATGGACATCTGATTGCGAGAACACTTTTCTCAAGGTCAAAAAGCTTCTCTCAACGACACCTGTCCTAGCTCTTCTGGATCCATCGTAACCGTGGGAGGTTCGATGCGATGCGTCGGTAATAGGACCTGGAGCCTTCCTCATGCAGAACGGTCACCCAGTTGCGTATGAGAGCCCGAAGCTCATCCCTGCAAAAACGCGGTACACGACTGGGGATCAAGAGCTCCTTACGGTAATACACGCTTTCAAGATGTGGCGTTGCTACCTTGAGGGTGCTGAAGGGGGTGTGACGGTCGTGACCGACCATAATCCATTGATGTTGTTCCAAACGCAACCGAAATTGTCAAGACGACAGGCGCATTGGAGCGAATACCAGAGTCGATTCTCGTTCACATGGGAATATCGGCCAGAACGCATCAATGTGGCCGATCCACTAAGCCGACAGCCTGTGGAAATTAAAGCAACCACCGAGGTCAGTGGGTGTTTTATGGCCATTGCAACAACAACCGTACAACCACCAGATCCCCCTGCACCTTTGCGGTAACCATCACGAGAGATTATCCATTACAACGGTTTTGTAAACACGATCCGGATGGGATACTGTGTGGATTCTTGGTTTCAAGACTCTCGAAATCTGGACAAGTACGGCTTGGTGGAGGCCGCAGGAATCTTCTGGCACGGAGAACAAGTTTTTGTTCCAAACTCGGGAGAACTTCGAGCAAAGGTTATCTCCCAGTTCCACAACCCGCCAGTCGCATGTCACGTGGGACCCCGAATGACCGGACAGGCACTCTCGGACCACTATTGGTGGCCAGGGTGGAGTGTCGATGTCCGTAAGTATTACATGACATGCGACCCATATCTTCGGAATAAGGCTAGTAACAAGAAGCCTGCTGGACTCCTCCAGCAGCTTCCCATTCCTGGGACTCCATGGGAGTGCATCAGCATGGACTTCATTACTGGTCTTCCGGACACGACCCGTGGCCACGATACAATACTAGTGGTTGTGGATCTTTTGACGAAGATAACACATTTTATTCCTACAACCACTGATGTGAACGCAGAGGAGACCGCTCGTCTCTTCTTTGAGGGTGTCATAAAGTACCACGGCTTGCCGTTGCGCATTATCTCTGATCGAGATCGAAAATTTGCTAGTAAGTTCTGGCAAAAGATGCACGAGGACTTCGGCAGTGAGTCGCAAATGTCGACAATATTTCACCCTCAAACTGACGGACAAACAGAGCGTATGAATCGCACTCTAGAGCAGATGCTCCGCATGTACGTGGACCCTGCCATGCATGATTGGGACGAATTCCAAGCACCGACAGAGTTTGCGGTGAACAACTCGGTGAACGAGTCCACACAGTTCACACCGTTCATGTTGAACACTGGTCGGCATCCAGTGGTACCCTCTTCATTGGTGAAGAGTGGGAGTACAGGAGGGCAGGTTCCTTTCGCTCAAGTCTTTGTCGAGCGCATCGACTCCTTGTTAAAGGAGGCGAAGGGTCACCTTCAAGCAGCTCGGCAGCGAAAAAAGGTATATGCCGACAAAGGTCGCCGGGAGGTCTCGTTTGACATCGGTGATAAAGTGCTGCTTAGCACGAAAAACCTTCAGCTGAAGTCACCAGGGGCAAGAAAACTTCTACCGAAGTAGATTGGGTCGTTTCCCATTGTGGCACGCATCGGACCAGTGGCATACCAACTGCTACTACCGTCGAGTATGAAGATACATGACGTGTTTCATGTGAGCCTGCTGGCTCCATACATAGCAGAAGGAACCGTTCAGCCACCGCCAGTAGTCCTGGCTGCCGACGGCCAATATGAGGTCCTTCGCCTACTCCAGCACCGAGAGCGTACTCTTCGGTCGCGCGTTGTCAGGGAGTACCTCGTTCATTGGGCCGGTTGTGGACCTGAACATAATTCATGGGAGCCCAAATCTCGGTTGCCCACAGGGATGGTCAACGAGTACTGGAGCGAGCTTGCAGCTCGCACAGATCGACGCGTGGCAGGAGGTACCACCTGAACGCGGAAAAGTGAACAACATTCCTACAGGGCAGCATTCATAGACAGCGACCATAGGAGGTTGGGGACGCCCAACATGGTTGTCGCGCGGGCGCTCCAGCCTAAAGGGGGGAGGCCGCTAGCCGTGCTGACCTACAAGCTGCAGCTTAGGTCCAAGTACCTCGCACGTGTTCATATTTAGCTGGTGATTGAAATTATTAATTTTCTTTCACAATGTTGATGACTCACTGACTGACAATCCTACTTGTTGTCCATGAACCGGGACGGTTCATAATAAGTGGGGAGGAATGTAGCGGGAGGGCCGGTTCGGCCCTCCTTCCTTGCTGAAGCGAGGGGTGGTTGCGCACCACCCCTTGCGTCAGTGAGGGCTGGCCGGCGGCCAGCACTTCGCTGGCCGTCGGCCAGCTCGTTGCCGGCTGGCTGGACGGCCGGCGGCCGGCCAAGCGACCGGCCGGCCACCGGCCGGCCAGCCGCCAGCCGCCGATCGCGGCCTCAGCCCGATCGGCGGCTGAGGGGCCACGAGGGCCTCGAGGGTGAGGCCTCGTGGCCTCGTGCCCTCGCCCCCCCCCCCTCGCCCTCCTTGCAAATGAGCAAGCGAGGATGAGGGATAGGGGGAGCGAGGGTGAGGTCGAAATATCTGGCGCGAAATCGTGGCGTGCCTCACACGCCACGATTTCGCCCCAGAACGACAAAACGTAAATCCAAGTTCGTTTACGATAAACTTCGACATAAAATTAATAGAATAACTCGTGCGAATACACGGGTTCAAGGTAAAAATCCTCGGTTTGGGTCCCAAAACCAGGGGTTTGGTTAAAAATGGAAATGGGCCTCCAGAGACTCAAAATATTCGAGTCTCCCTGCTCTGGGTCGTTGATGACGATTGCCCCTCAGTCCTGCGAAGGGGGTAAACCACTGACACGGATTGAGAACGCCATTCTGCGAACTCCGACGACGATTGCAGAGCAGGAGCTAGAGACTCGACTCGTAACACCATCCAGCGACAACATGCTGACGTCGTCAACATGAGAGAAAATTCACAAACCCCTCTATTGAGGGGTTTGCGACTTTTCTCACAAACGTTTGTGATATTTTTGGGTGGGGGGTCCGAAACACCCCATGCGTTGAAAGGGAACTTGTTGGGCCCTGCGGTAGCGGGGCCCAGCAGGAACCCGCGCAAAAATAACACTGTAAACCCCAAGTTTAATTTGGGGTAGGGTTTGAAAGCGGTTTGAATGGAGAAAGAAGGGGTTTGCTTCTCCTTTTTTAAGGCGTTTTTGCTCGATCGCGATCAAGCGATTTGCCTTTTTTTTCTACTTACAAACCCCCATTTACGGATGTAGAGCTTTATGTTTGCGCGGGCTCCGCCCGCACAAACATAGAAAACCCTAAATCCGCGAATGGGGGGTTTGCGAGTATAAAAAAATGAAAAGAAGAAAAGGCAAATCGCTCAATCGCGATTCTCGCGAAGGGGGGAGGGGTGCGGGGCGGGGGGAAGCGACGGGGGTGACACATCACCCCCCTCGCTTCGCTCGATCGGCGACTTCATTCGCCGATTGGGCATGGCCATAAAATGGATATGGCGTAGTTTTCTTAACTTAACGGATATGGCGTGGTTTATATTTAACTTACGGATATCTCAGGCTTTTGTTGACGCTTGCGTGGATATATGAGCCATTTCACCGATATTTTTTAGGTGAACAAAGTTGAACGATTTTTTAGGCAAATTGCTTAAGTACACCCTAAATAATTCATCTTAGAATACTGATACCATATTTTGCTCAAAAGTCGGGTTCATATATTATGCGAGTCTTGTGAGAACATGGTGCTCCTCGAGAAATATACTGTTCACTCTGTAAGTAAAAGGACAAGCGACGTCCTTCTCACTCGCTATCCGTTCTGACGAAAAAAATGGAAAATTGACGATGAGAAGACAACCGGACACGCCAATCCACTTTTGCGACCGTTGCGGGCTTCCGGTTGACGTGTCAGAGTACTAATGCAATATCACTTACAATGTCCGAAAGCACACTAGAAGCTCGATCAGACATTTTGGAGGTGTACGCAGACAGTTATAGGCGAATTTAAGGATCCGAAATTTTGTTCAACGAAAGCTTACGTACTAACTAAACAATTTGTAGGACAAAATCCATGAATGATTTTTAGGACTTTCTAAATTACAAAAACAAAAAAAACGAAATTAAAGATCAGTACGGTACTCCAAGAGCATGCACTCCGGGTACTTGGAGGTCTAAGTTCCATCCCCCTCGGTGAAGCTTTTGACTTCCTCCACGAGTGCAGTGAACTCGCTCAAGTAGGCTTCGAGCGAGCCACCCAGCTGGTTGAAGTCCTTGATTTTGTGGAAGGCGCGCTACGCCTCGTCACGATGGGTGCACTTCTTACGCATAATCACACAGACAGCCTCCCATGGCTGCCACTCNAATCCGACCTGCTCATGTGTGTGTGTGTGTGTGTGTGTGTGTGTGTGATTAGAGCATGCACTCCGGGTACTTGGAGGTCTAAGTTCCATCCCCCTCGGTGAAGCTTTCGACTTCCTCCACGAGTGCAGTGAACTCGCTCAAGTAGGCTTCGAGCGAGCCACCCAGCTGGTTGAAGTCCTTGATTTTGTGGAAGGCGCGCTACGCCTCGTCACGGTGGGTGCACTTCTTACGCATAATCACACAGACAGCCTCCCATGGCTGCCACTCGAGGTGCGGTTGCTGCGTAGTTCACTCCTTGACCACATACGTGAAGAGCTTGTCTTCAAGCCGCGTCGTGGCAAGGTCGCCCCACTGGCTGAGTGGAGGCTTGTGGACACGTAGAACGTGCTCCATGCGATTCATCAAGTCGGTCATTTTCACACCCTCTTGGAAGATCTCCACACGGTGCAGGAAGGACGTGTTCATGACTGGCCCCGATGTCATTGAGGTAGACAAGTATGCGCTGCCACCGGCAGTGGCATCAGGAGCTCCGACACGTTGCGCTTGCTGTTGCATCCGCACCTGGGTCACACTCTGCAACGCCTTTTCGAGGGCGTTGCATCGGCGGCTTGCCTCATGGGCGGCAAGGCGCTGCAGCTGGCGATCACGGTCGAGGTCCGTGATGCTCTGCGCAACATGGGCATGCAGATTGGCGAACGCGAACTTGAGCTCTGATGTCGTCAGAGCATCGACGATAGCCTCTAGGGCCTCGCGTTGTCCGTGCACCTTTAGCCACTACATGAGGGTACGGTTCGCGTACACGCCTCCAAGGAGTCCCACCTTTCGGAGAAGACTATCGTTAGCAACGACGCTCAAGTGGACGTTGCCCTGCTTCATTACGGCTACATCGTAGGAAGGGGGGTCCGCCCCCACTCCTTCGAGTGGTGCCGTACCCCCACTGTGGGTGGTGATCTTGAGTTGGCCCGCCGCCTCGGCAGCAAACTCCGCGAGCTTGCGGCGGTCATCGCAAATTTCCTTCACGGCGACGTTGTCTGGCTCCTCGTGGGAACTTCTCGCGTGGCTGCTTTCGGCGTCCTTACTGCTCTCGACAGTCTTGCTGCCATGGACAGCTTCAGGCAATGGAGCGAGCGCCTTTCCCTTCTCGAGCAATCAGTTCGAGTTTGCCGCACAATCATGGCGATGATCGCGATCCTCGTCGCCTTTGCCATCGTCAGCATGGTGCTCTTTGCCGGTGTCCCCCTCCGGGAGATCCTCCTCCATCGCATTGTCCGTTGCATGGGGGTCGTCCACGTGCGTGTCGACGTTCTCGTCGAGCACTTTTGCAGCCTCCGTATGCTTCTCGGTGTCGCCGAGGTCGGCTTCGGTTGCCTTCGGTGGTACGGTTGCCTTTGGTTTGGCAACCGTGCTCGCGACGGCGGCTCCTAACACTTGGAGTCCGCCGGGGGCGTGTGGTGAGGCCGTCAGCACCTTTCCCTTGTTGGTCTTTGACAGTCCGGCACTTGCCATTTCGTCGTCCATGCAACTAGCACGTGAAAGTCGTTGTGGGCATCACCCCACAACTTCGAGGAGGGATGGCCTTCCACAAACTCCTTGCTCTCACGATCGGTGAGGCAATCATAAATTCAATTTCTTTTTTCCTAGGCCGCCATGTCGGCACACGGGCATGGATTTTGAAAGCTAGTCTTCCTTAGCCGTGACTCACGACACTTGGTAGCGACTAGGATGTAGGAAAACAGAGAATTACAATACAAGGGAATGACAAGAGGTGTGATTAACTCTCACAAAGCTAGGACAAAGAGTAACAGGGGAATTACTATAATTCCTACCAACTCTTTAACTCCCTCTTCTAACTGCTTGTCTTTCTCCTGTCTTCTTGTCTTCCTTGGCCTCCTTTTGAGTCTTCTTCGCGCGTCTGGCGTCCCTTGGTGGTGTCCTCCTTAAGCCGGCGACGTTGGAGAAGCCACCAAAAGTCCTCAAGGTGTCGCAATCCCTCCTTTTAGGGTGTTCTTAAGCCGTGAGAGCCCCTGGCCTTGGGAAGGAACGCTGTTACAATTTTTTTGTTGAAGGAGGTGAGGGGGAACCTTGGAAATGGAGGCAAACTGGTGGTTTTGGGGGGTGGGCACTCGCTACCGCGTCCAAGAAAAATCCACCTAGCTCCCTTCTAGCGTCCAATGGACATAATTTGGATATTTACTTGATGCAAATCCCTATCCTTAATGATGTCACAAGCTCGATTTGGTACTTCCACAAAGCCTAGTACACGATAATAAAATCTCTACATTGCGAATCTCATTCTGGCCACCGGTCAGAGAGGTGGATGTCGTCACAGTCAACTTGAACGCGATTTCTTTTCAATCTTCCGGTACCGTTTGCCACCATCTAAGTTTTTGTGGATCATCTCTTGATCACAGAACCCAAACCTCAGGGTATCAAGGATGCGTCGGCACTCCTCCAAAAATCATACAAGATGTATCATTTCACTCTTGCTCGTATCTCCTTGGGTATTAAGTGTCACTGTCAATATTTAGTGTTGAATTTGCACGAGGCATGGTACATTCACACCCTTGGAAAGCAGTATGTGGATTTGTTGGCTGTTGTTCCATTCTTGAATGCATGTGACGCCTGTTTTATTGAGGTTTATGAAGACAATTGATCCTGATAGGCTTGGGAAACTGACTATCGTTACGATGCACCTCCGGGTCAACTGATCTCACCACCAACTCTCATATGGCCAATGCGTTCGAGGTCAACTTCATGTCTTTTTTTTTCAACATCCATATTTCTTCCATCTCAACGCTGTAGTATGACTTGTCCGTTCCGTTATGTCCCATTCTTGCCTACAACAGTGTTTTCAAGCACTCAACAATCCGTTGTGGTTTACGGGTGCATTGATATGGATTGTTTCTAGAATTATAAGGCATGCTATCTTTTGGGGTACAGTTTCATCATTGACGGTATTATTATCTTGCACATAATTTGATGGAGGATGTGTATGTAACATTGGGTTCAGATACTTGTAAGTTCATTTCATTTTGTCATCTTATGAAGTAGTTGCACGAACCCATCTACTTTTATACGCTATGCAATAATAGTGACAGTACACAACATTGCTAAGCACAATGGATTACATCACACTTGCATGAAGCATGCCAACGTTGAACATCTCTTCGTACACAATGGAAATTCATTTTCTAAGTCATGTGCGCTTGATTGGGATTGATACACGATAGCAATATATTGACTTTCTAACAAAGGCACTGCATAATAGGAAGTTCAAGGTGGGCATGTATGGTATTAGTATTCAGTCTCTGTTTATTGATAATGAATGGATTGTGATCACCACTTCTCACTTTTTTCCTTTGTGGTCGCTTTCTTTTCTATTGTTGAAGCTCCTTGTTGCCTATTGCGTCTACCCTTTGGGTGTTTATGAGTTTTAGAGCTTATGAGTCATGGGTGGTGTGGTTTTACCCCTATGGTGATAGTTGTACTTGACGCCACTCGCTTGCGGACACTTTGTAAAACCAGCCAAGTTTGAAATCACAGACGCACATTGCATATTTCCAAGTGTTCTTAGAAATGTCGGCCAGGGGTTCATAAAAACGTTTTCTAAGGAACATCGCATTTGCCCTTTTGCACATAACTTGCACATTGCTTTCCATTATGCATCTCTTGTTTCCCCAAATATGTCATTTGAAAAGGTGAGCATCATGTATTATTGCTGGAACGAAGGCACTTTGACGTTTGTCAGTTGGTATGCAGATTGATGATTGCTCTCCTATCGAATAGATGCACACAAGTTTGCCAAAGTGAGGTGTGAGGGACATGCACTTCTCTCCGCCATTTTCTTCTGGACTCATGTATTTGATGCATACCTTTGTCATTTCCTAATATTTTTCAGTACAACCTGTCACCTTTTACATATGACAGACTTGTTAACATAAAGGCATGAGCTCAGAAGATCGTTTCATTCCCTCAAGATTTGCTTCCACTAATATGAGCGAAGCTTGCTGCTTGGTTCTTTGGACCTGTGGCATTGACTCCTTTGATGTCCACTCAATTGGAAATAATTTTAGGGCATGCAGGCCCATGCAAGAACGAACACGAGCTCTGTGTGTGAGTGCGATGCAAGACGGCAAGAATTCGGCTAAGTCTGGAACGCTGAATATAAAGAACAAGGAGAGAGTACAAATGAGCCCCTAGCGGGCTTAAGTAGGGGCGCCGGCAGCTAGCCGCACCGGGCCCCGTCACCCCCGCTGAGCCGAAACGGGTCAGCGGGGAGAACGCACTGCGTACACCATG
>SZWC01000947.1:867-18566 GCA_023375785.1 Penium margaritaceum
ATATGTATATGTATATGTATATGTATATGTATATGTATATGTATATGTATATGTATATGTACATTTATATGTTTATGTATATGTGTATGTATATGTTTATGTATATGGATATGTTTATGCATATGCATATGCGTATTTACATGCACATGTAAATGAATATGTTTATGTACATGTACATATATGTTTATTCAATTTTTAATGCATTCATGTTTGTGTATGTACATGTATGCATGTATGTAGAATCATTTGCATATACATGTCCATTTCCATGGATATGTTTATGTATAGCTTTACTTAGATCTCGATGTACATGTGTATTTGTTTGTGTACATATAGTTATACATATATGTATATATGTATAAGTATATGTATATGTGTATGTATACTGATATGAATATGAATATTTTTATGCTTTTGTAAACGCGTGTGTCTATGTCTATGTACATATACATGCAAATCTGTGCCTGTTTTGTATTTCTTGACCCTCATGTACCCATCTTTTCGAACAATAAGCCTCATCTGCCCCTCCATCAGAACGATAAGCCCTATCTGCCCCTGGGCCAAAATGATAAGCCCCATCCGTCTCTCTCCTAGAAGGATAAGCCTCATTTTCCCCTCGGCCATAACGATAAGCCTCATCTGCCCCTGCCCCAGAACAATAAGCCGCATGTACCCCTTTGTCGGCATTCAACGTCAAACAGTCCAAAATCTTAGAAAACAAGCCTTCTTTACCCAAAGCTCATGACGTGACTCAATCCAAACATCGGAACGGCACCCTATCCTAGACACCTACTGTGGAATGTAAACGCCTTGGTCTGCGCAGAGGCTCGGAATGGTACCCTAGACAACTGTACCTCCCCTCTTGGTTGTGCGGTTGGTTGCATATGACAAGTGATGTGATTCAAGTAAACGAAGCGGTTCAAATCATAGTCCTCTTGTTTGCATTGTGAAACCTGTACGTATGCTGTGCATGTGTAGTGGTTTTGATCGCATTCGAGTTCTTCCTCCCATACTTGTGAGTACATTGAACAAACCCTCTTTCAACATGTCAAATGTTTGACACACGCGTCCTCTGCCATCGTTGCAATGTTGCGCTGGTTGTCCACAACCAGTGCACAGTCCTTGGGGAACCCTGGCATGCCCCCCCCCTCCCATGGACCACGGAAGTGCGGTGGCCGAGTGGGAAAAGATAAAGCACGCATGGGATATCATCAACCCAAGAACACCCGCCGACCCATACAGCATGTGTTGGAAGTTGGGCATGCGAGCACCCCATGCCCGGCCATTGTACTGCCCACCGAATTCGGAGCCATGGGTGTCGGTGTGGCCAATTCCCTTTTCGCTGTTGTGAAGATGTATGACGTATGTCTATGCGCTTCATGGAGGTTGTCATCGCTACCTTGTCCTTGGCATTACTAAATAGTATGTGCCCAGCATGTCAGTTCACTTTTCCCGCACATTAAATGAGCATAATACCCGAACCATTGTCACGAATTTTTGTCACAACATGAACTGCATGCCTTGCATATAGTGGCTTTCAGAAACAAATTCATGATCAATGTATCAACCCTCATAGGATGTTTTCAGGGCATATCCTCCAACATTACTTGCGACGTCTGTTATAGGTGACACATACTCAAGTGCATTGCATAGGCAGAGGCCTAACTTCTGACACATTCTCATCATCCTTGTTGCAGACGCATATTGAGCAACCTTGTATACACAACACTCTTCAAAGAGTAATATGCACCAAAGACAACGATTATCACTCCATGTGAAGTTCATGTCTTCACTTGGTTAAGGGACTAAAGTGGTGAGATCTGAGACATCCATAAGGCTGTAATCATACCTCTTTGCATCCAAAACTAGGTTATCGTGAAGACATATGCAGAGGATGACTTGCCCATTGGATGTCTGTTCTGCTTGCTCACAATGTTGGATTGAACAATGAACCTTTTATGTGTGCAGTGAATTCTCCAACATCATTCAAAGAGACAAGAGAGAACTGCAACAGGATAGACTTTGGAATACATTGATGAAGCAATCATGGATGACTAATGAGTACAGACAATGAAGGTGGGAGAGGTGATTTTCTTGAACAGGTCTCGACTTAACCCTCGGAGGATATGGACAATGTCACACAGAGGACACACATGCTCCCATGGCTGACAGTGCTCAACATGATAGAATGTGTCTGTATCACTGTCCAAATCTTCACGGTCATGTCTACTTCTTGAAATGAAGACACCATTGCCCCCCCTCCTCATATGCGATGCACTTTTCCCATTCAGCCTAATCCTAACCCACTGCCTAACCCCCTAACCCGAACCCCCTCCCCCTTCTTTTGAAGCCTAAGCCATTGGAACAAATGGTCTGCTCAATCTCAAGGGTCCAGCGTAGTCCATCTTGCACAAAACAAACCCAAACCGTGCATTAGTCGAGCAAGGCAAGGGACGAAAAGGCAATGAAATAAGATAGGTGGAATTCTTGAGCATAATGCATGCACAGACTCACCTCACTCTCCCTCCTCTAGCTCTTCTTCGTACGTCTCTTGCCACTCCCTCTCCTCCTCATCCAACTGATGGGTGTGCTCATCATACGTCATTGTCTCACCATCATCACCAATAGGATGGGAGTATGCACCAGATTCATCGCATTCAAAACCATCATCCTCCTTATCTAGGTCATCCCAAGGCGGAGCCTCGGGGTTGCACGCCATGTCACCCCTGACATACTCTGCAAGTGGTAGATCCACAATCATGGAGGCATTAGCACATGCCTCCAGGGCGCCAGCAGCCCATGCTGCAGCCGCAGCCAGACCTCCATCATACTCTGTTGCAGCCTGATTAGGGCTTGGTACAGGCGGTTTTTTGCACCGGGTCTTGGTATGCCCTTTTTTCCCACAGCGTGGGAAAATGAAGTTCTTCTTGCGCCACATCTCCCAGTCTTTCCATGCGTTGCGTGGGCGGCCTTTCCCACGTCGAGGTCCCGGTTGGAGCCACAAGGGTTCCAGTGGCTGTGTGTTCTTCACGACTGGTGAGGGAATGAGGTTGTTGTATGCCCAACAGAACGCCATGTGCATGAGACCAGGGCCAGCCAAAGTTCTCTGCATTGATGCGCTTGGTCAGAGACAAAGCTCATGCATGCTGACAAGGCAACCCAAACTCCTTCCACCTGCAAAAACTTCAAGACTTCTTGACCAAGTCCACCTACTGCGGATTGTTTGCTGGTCCCTCCACTATTGCTTTGTTGGGGCCCTCCTCCGTCACGACGTAGTCACATGCCAATGCGAGGTAGTGGAGGAGTCGGTCGGCCTGTGCAGGTGCCAATGCAGTCTTCACACCTGCTGCCTGGGCAGGAAGGGCACAGAATAGACGCTGCACAAAGGAGTAGATGCTCACACAATAGCAGTAACGATAGAGCTTCTGGTGTGCTGCGATTCACGCGTTCCAACTCTCCGAGGCGTTGGAAGTGATATGGCCTCCTCTACCCAAAGGTCAGTAGAGGTGTGTCCACTTCTCAAGAGGTACCCCCCCACCACACCCCCTTTCTCCCCCTCCTGCCCAATGAGGTACGCGTACGCCAATGTACTCACTTGACGCAGATGGGTGGTGCCCTTCTCCCATTGTTCAACATTAAGCGCATGTGCACACTTCCATGCCCAGTTGGCGGCATTTTCCCCGTAGCTTGTGCACACGTTGTCATGTATGTTCCATGCACAAAAAAGGTTTGCATGGCCTCGATCAGGTATTTTTGCACTGCTTTCTCCAACCCTTTCTCTCTATCTATGATGATGCAAGTTCTGGCTTGTGCAGTAGTGGGATAGGCAAGTGCTAGCTGTGTGCAGAAAAACTTCCTGCCCTTCTCATCCTCGATCGGAGCTAGTGCCCATGCCATCAGAACTCTAGAGTTGTTGGCATCAAAGAACTGGACAAGCAACAGAACCTGCTTGTAATCGTTTTTCAAGAAAGTTGCATCCATGGTCACAATCCGCCGAATGTGCTAAAATCCGATCCTGGAGGCACCTGGACCAATGAAAGCCTAGAGGAAGGAATTTCTTGTCTTTGTTCGCCACAACGTGTGTACCTGGGTCCAGGCGTTTCAGCTACATGTAGCACGTGGACACTGCCGTGTGAATAAAAGTATGGGAAGGGGTACAAACACTCTGCAATGGAAAAAGAGCAAAGGTCGGTACCTACCTCTTCGACATAGGAGGGAAACAGGCTCCGCGTGTCGGTCATCATGACCATCAAATGTTCTTAGGCCCATGTCTTGGCACTTTACAGCATGTTGTTTGACATGTTCATGCCGGTCCTTTCGTGCAAAACCTGCCGCAAGGTTGCAGTTGATGCTGTTGGGTCACGCTGTAGAGCCTTCGACATTCTGCGGGCCACCCACCCCTTCTGCTGCTTGGGATTGTCACAGCCGATACTACGGACACACTTGTGTCCCTCGGCGTAGTGGGACACGGTCACCTTTCCAAAATTGCTCGTCACACGGGCCCGGAGGAGCCAGGCACACCCCTTGTTCTTTGCTTCCGCGCACGTAACGTGGATTCTCGCAAGCTCAGTACGGAACCACTTGCGACCGAAGCGGTTGTCGGCCGCGTAATCCTCCATAAACGCACAAGCCGTGTCCATGTTGTAAAAAAAATGCCCTCCTTTGGCTCCTTCAGCATCTCCTTCAGCTTCGTCAGGATGTGACATGGTTCGTCGTAAGAATTTCCTGTCCATGGAAGCGTACAACATGAAAGAAAAGAGTTTTGTCAACAGCAGATCACAAAACTATAGTTGCAACCACTTGGTTGTCTTGTTCACAAGCAAAGCAGAGACAGTGATCACCCAGGACACATGGCAAGAATTATTGAGGTGGCCATGCGGCAGGTACAGGACGCTACGGCGCCCCATGCGAAACCTAGCCGGTCCGGCTTCCCGGACATCGGGGGACCTGGGAGTACGGGGTGGTTCATCATGTGGTTGGTTCTGTGGGGGGGCGTCCCACTCGTCCAACCACCGGGACCGCCAGTCATCATTCCAATCCCTCTCCAACCAAAAAATCACATCCGGAAACGTGCCCATTGTGTCGTTCAGAAGAGGGTTATTGGGGTACAACCGTGGTGTCAGATCCTAAGCGGGGGACGGATCATTCTCATCGGGACTTGGTTGCATGGCAAGATGCCACGCGTGTAGTTGGGAAGCCATATGAAACAACGGGTTTTTTGTGCACAAAATGGCAACCTATACATCCCATCTACCCTCCTGAATAGGCTTACCGGTGTGCTCTACGACTTGGTCCACAATCCGGAGCTCATGTTGGACGTAGCTGCAGCAGCGGCATGGTTGGAGGTCGCGGTGACGGCATCAATGATGACAATGCAAGAATGAAAGAGATTGGATGAAGCTCAGAGGGACCCTGTCGAGACATCGCGTCCCCTAGTCGGACCAGCGGAGGATGGGTTGACATGTAAGATGAAGGACATGTCTGCCGATAAGTTTCTGTGAGCATACATTCTTGTATCTTTGCGCATATGTATGTCGTCTGGGGGAACGGATTTGAGACCATTCTTTCTCGTACCCTTTTGTATGTCCATGGCGAGCGGCGATTGCAAGGATGTGACAACGACATGTCAACGACCCCTCTTCACAAGGTGCCACCGCAGTTGCAAGAAAGACAACTGCCATGCGTGGATCGGCGCAGTCTAATTGGCCGGCTTAACACTTGCTCAGCTGGCCAGACAAGTGTTAGGTTCAGCAACACGAATGGATGCGAGTACATGAACGCAAGCCAGCTCATATCCCACACTCCAGTAAGTGGTGTTTCCATGCTAACGAGGATAATGCTGATGTTGTTAAGACGGCCATGCAGATATTTGGTATGTGGAACATCATAAACCCGATGGAAATGTAACAATGTTGGGGAGGACGACATACCCCCAACTAAATAGCAGAAGAAGTACGTTCAAGCGACGATTATTCAGTACATAAGTAACAACATTGTTGCCGTCACACAATACAGTGTAACGTACAAACGTGAATCACGTGTGCATGCAAGAAATCAATTGCAAAACCTTTCAAAAGTGATGTAACATCACCAGCTCACCCTTCTACAACACAAAATGAACAATATGCCGTCACATAAGAGTTCGACATTTCTAAGGGGTACATGGAGCGTTTTCCTTCTGGGGCAAGGGCGGATGGGATTTATTGTTCTGGCGGAGGGGCGAATGAGGCCTATTGTTCTGGCGGAGGGACAGATGCGGCTTATCATTCTAGCGGAGGGGCGGATGGGGCTTATCGTTTTGGCGGAGGGGCGGATGGGGCTTATCGTTCCGACGGAGGGGCGGATAGGGCTTATTGTCCGAAACAAGTGGTACATAGTCATTCCGCCCATGACTCTATGCTTGCTTGTTATCTTCGGTGAACCGGGTCGTCCACGTCTCCGAATGGTCCGGTCGATTGGCGGGGCAAGGGGGGTGGGGTCCGGGGGTGGGGGGGGGGGGGGGGGGGNGGGGGGGGGTGGGTCCGCAGGGGAGCTGGGGCACCGGGGGGGAGGGTGGGGCGGGGGGGTTTGCTTCAATCTTTCAATGCCTTGGTTGAGGCTGACAAGGCAGTGTACCGTTCGCATGGTGATGTTGACCGCGCGAGCGATGACGTCCTGCACCCTCGTCGCCGAAGTCAACATCCAGAAACCCAAAGCCTCTCAATTCAGTTAAAAATGGGGGTGAGAGAGAGTTTTTCAGAAAACAGGGTGATTTGAGTGACCAATGAAGAATGGGGGTGACCAATGCATAAGTTTTTTGAATGGGGGCGACTATAATGCGAGAGCTCAAACTTAGCGTCGAAAGGCTTCGGCGAGCTCAGAAAAGTTTGAGTTGTAAAACCAAACGACCGTCCTCCTTGTCGGAGTGGTCTTTTCCTCGCCTGAGTCGTCATGGCTCGCCACGCTTTTCGAAGCTACGTTGATGTTTCTTTGTGTAAGTTATGATTGATCTATTCTTTGTAGTTGTTTACGTATTCCGTTAGAAATAACGGTGGAAACTTCGTGACCGCTTTTCCCATCAAGATNTCGGGAGTAAGCCAAAGATGAGCCCAAGTATCAGTGCCGTTATCCTCTCAAGGGGGCTCGTGCCGGGGTGGTACCCTCGAGGGCACGCTTGTTCCGACGGTCAGCCAGTTCCTCCCAGTACTCCACAATTGCCGCAGGTGGCACTCACAACTGTGGCTCCCATGCATTGTGGTCAGGTCCACAATCGGCCCAGTGGATGAGGTACTCCTTAACCACTCGTACGTGCAAATTACGCTCACGGTGTTGGAGGATGCGGTGCACCTCACACTGGCCTTTCGCAGCAAGGACAGCAAGAGGGGGTGGCTGCACAGACCCCTCTACTCTGTAGGGTGCGAGAAGACTCACGTGAAAGGTATCATAGATGCGCATGGCTGGTGGAAGAGCCAGCCAATAGGCCACACTTCCCAACTTCTGTGTAATCGTGAAGGGTCCTAGCCATTTTGGCAACAGCTTTCGTGCACCCGGAGTTTTCAGCCGCAAATTCCGTGTGCTTAAAATCACATGATCTCTGATAGAGAACGTCAGCTCACGACGTCTCTGGTCAGCAAAGGCCTTTTGGCGCTGTCGAGCCGCATACAAATGGGCCTTGGCATCCTGCAAGAGGGCGTCCATGCGCTCGATATAGGCTTGGGCGGAGGGCACCTGATCACCGCCGCCCCCGCACTTCACCATTGAAGCGGGTACCACTGGATACCGACCGTGATTGAGAAAGAATGGGGTAAAACCAGTAGACTCGTTGACCGCATTATTCACGGCAAACTTGGATGGTGCCAAATAGTCATCCCAGTCCTCCATTGTTGGGTTGATGTACATGCAAAGCATCTGCTTGAGTGTACGATTCATACGCTCAGTTTGTCCATCAGTTTTGGGATGAAATGCTGAGGACATACTTTGCNCTCCCAGTACTCCACAATTGCCGCAGGTGGCACTCACAACTGTGGCTCCCATGCATTGTGGTCAGGTCCACAATCGGCCCAGTGGATGAGGTACTCCTTAACCACTCGTACGTGCAAATTACGCTCACGGTGTTGGAGGATGCGGTGCACCTCACACTGGCCTTTCGCAGCAAGGACAGCAAGAGGGGGTGGCTGCACAGACCCCTCTACTCTGTAGGGTGCGAGAAGACTCACGTGAAAGGTATCATGGATGCGCATGGCTGGTGGAAGAGCCAGCCAATAGGCCACACTTCCCAACTTCTGTGTAATCGTGAAGGGTCCCAGCCATTTTGGCAACAGCTTTCGTGCACCCGGAGTTTTCAGCCGCAAATTCCGTGTGCTTAAAAGCACATGATCTCTGATAGAGAACATCAGCTCACGACGTCTCTGGTCAGCAAAGGCCGGGCGTCCATGCGCTCGATATAGGCTTGGCCGGAGGGCACCTGATCACCGCCGCCCCCGCACTTCACCATTGAAGCGGGTACCACTGGATACCGACCGTGATTGAGAAAGAATGGGGTAAAACCAGTAGACTCGTTGACCGCATTATTCACGGCAAACTTGGATGGTGCCAAATAGTCATCCCAGTCCTCCATTGTTGGGTTGATGTACATGCAAAGCATCTGCTTGAGTGTACGATTCATACGCTCAGTTTGTCCATCAGTTTTGGGATGAAATGCTGANCGCAGGTGCCTTGTTCGAAGTCTTGTTGCGAAGGCACTGGTCACACACCATGCAGTACCTCCTGACATCACTGCTCCACCCTGGCCACCAGTAGTGCTGAGCCAGTGCATGTCCTGTCTTCTTCGTTCCGATGTGACCTGAGGAGGGAGGATTGTGAAACTCAAACATGATCTGTTATCGCAAGTTATTGACATCCGGGACCACCACCTGCTCGCTATGCTAGTATATCCCGGCAGCCTCCACGAGGCCATGATGTTCAATGTCCTTTGGTTTGATGATCCAGGGGTCCAAAGTGTAGCCCATCTGAATGAGATTCTTGAAAGGGTTCACAATGACCAGTGGTCTTGGGGGTGGGCAGAGTGGGCTTGTGTGCAGTTTTGTCGCCGCCGCAAGAGCGGCAAAGTGCCGATTTGTGATCTAATTCTTACTCCGCATGAGGCTCACATGTGTTGGGTTTTGACTCAATGGGTCTGCCACATTAACCCACCCTGGTTTGTACTGCCAAGTGAATGTGAAGCGACTTAAGTATTCTCTCCACGGTGCCTGTCGCCCTGAAAGGTTCGGTTGCGTCTGAAAGTACGTGAGAGGGTTGTGGTCTGTGACCACCGTGATTTGTCCCTCGGCACCTTTGAGATAATAGCGCCATAGTTTGAAAGCATGCACGACTGCCAGCAGCTCCTGATTGCGAGTGGTATACCTGGTCTCTGCATCTAAGAGCTTGCGGCTCTTGTAGGCAATAGGGTGGCCGTCTTGCATGAGTACAGCTCCCAACCTTGTAACTGATGCATCACAATGTACCTCCCACGGATTCTTGGGATTCGGGAGTGCAAGCACCACTGCCGAGATCAGCATCGTCTTCAGAGCATCAAAAGCCTTAATGCATTTTGCTGACCAGCCCCATGTGTTTGCCTTTCCGGTCAGGGCAGTAAGAGGGCTCACCAATGTGGAATAGCCTCTCATAAAGCGCCGGAAGTATTTTGTGAGTCGAAGGAAAGATCGGAGCTCACTGACATTCTTGGGTTGAGGCCATTCTTTCACGACCTGCACCTTGTGAGGGTCCACCTGGATTCCCTCTCCACTAATGACGTGGCCAAGGTACTCCAACTATGGCTGCGCAAACTTGCACTTACTTCCTTTGGCAAAAAAATGGTTCTTGCGTAGAATCTCAAGCACCATTATGAGGTGTCGCTTGTGTTCTTCGTGGTTCTTGGAGAAGATGAGGATGTTGTCAAGATACACCAGGAACGACTTGCCGAGGTGTTCTCGAAATATGTTGTTCATCACTGTTTGGAATGTTGTAGGTGCATTTGTTAGTCCAAAGCAGAGGACCCAAAACTGATAGTGTCCGAGATGAGTTATGAATGCCGTTTTGGGGACATCCTCCTCCGTGATCCGGATTTGATGGTAGCCCTATGATAGATCCAGAGATGTGAAGAATTCTACTACGTGCGGCTGGTCAAATAGGTCCTCAATGTGCGGGAGCGTGTACCGGTTTTTTACAGTGAGTTTGTTCAATGTCCGATAGTCCACGCACATACTAAGGCCTCCATCTTTCTTGTTCACAAACATGATCGGCGCTCCGAAGGGGGAAAAGCTTGGCTTAATCCAACCTTTCCGGAGGTACTCCTTGATTTGTGCTTCTGCTTCTTTTCGTTCTGCTGGGCTCAAGCGGTACAAAGACCGAAAGGGAGGCACAACCCCGAGCTCCAACGGAATGGTATGTCCGGCAGTTCGTCAAGGTGGTAGCCCATCCGGCGGTGCCTCAAAAACGTCCAAGAATTCTGAGAGTATGTTTGCGACCACTTGGGGTACTTCACCCTCTGCCTCGTCGTCCATTTTCCTCAGGGTTGCAAGAAAATAGCGGCACTCTTTTCAAAGTCGTCGTTTCACTTGGAGCACCAAGAGGCTTCATTGAGCCTTCGTTTTAGGTCGTTGAATTTGTGGAATTGGAGACAGGGTGACCATTCTCCTTCCACTGCTTATCTGCAATATCTTCGAGTCAAAGCACATATGTGCCTTGCGGTGCACAAGCCATGGGTCTCCAAGAACAATGTCGAACGGATCCATGAGATCAAGCATGGTGAGGCGGACACTAGTGGTGAAGCCGGGTAGTGTGAGCCGTTCCACACAGTCACCAAGGACTGGCACCTCTCTCTCATCACCGATGACCATCGTGCCAGTGCGAGGCGTGTACACTAACTTCCATGTGCGTACAAATGCACCGCTCACAAACGAGTCATCCACCCCAGTATCCACCAAGATGCGTGCAGGGGCGCCTGCCAGTTTGCCATTGAATTGCATGGTCATCGATGCTTTGGACTTCCGTATGAAAGGGCTCACTATAGGCTTGCCCTCGAGGTGGTAGATCCGATAAGCATGAGTGCTTCTTCGTAGTTCAACCATGTCATCCAACTGTTCCCACATGCGATGTCCTTTGGTGAACGAAGCCAGCAATTTCCATCCTTTAATGCACACTTGTTTGTTCCTAGACCCACAGGCACGGCCACTGTTGTTGATGTCAGAGAGTTCTTCTCATGAGCTTTGTGTGCAGCTTCTATCACATGTGGCCAAGTATCTTTAGTGGCTACGACCAGGCTTGTGCAATTTTCAAGGCTTTCTTTGGTCACATATGAGAGTGGGTATGAGCGATCATAGTAGAGGGACTAAGGATTCACGAAAGGCACATAAACGGTTGAGAAATACTGTGCCGATAAGAATTCAAAGTTTTTGATATCATCATCCCAAAACATGAACATCATGTCCTCATCATTTCCATGATTCACCGCAACCCCAGATAGCAGCCCACCGGTAGCTACAGGGGATCATGAAAATCCTGCTCACAACCATGCTAGGGACTGTGAAAGCATCCTGCAACACCTCCCTCGAAGTCCTGGACATTGTCACGGGGACGTCCGTGTCCACGCTGACCACCTTGTGCCCCCTGACGCTGAATGGCTGCAAATGCCTGGCCTTGGCGCTGCCCCCCGTGAGGGCTTCCCTGGCCGGCAGGGGCATTTCCGTTGCCATTACGCTACCCACCCTGATGCTGACCGTCCCCATGGAAGCCGTTCTGGCCACCACCATGGAAGCGATTTGGCCCTCCACCTTGGCGCGCACCATGACCGTGTTGTTGGAACTACTCTTGTCCCTGCTGCTGCTGCTGCTGGTCACGCTGAGGGCAGTCGCGCCCAATGTGCCCAGCCTGGTGGCAGCGTCTATAGATGATAGAAGAGCGGGAGTTGTTTTCTCCACCATGTCGGCGGAGCTTCTTGGAGGGCTCAGATGTTGCCTTCGTTGCCCGCTTTGGTGCACCGCCCGTTGGCGTTGACGGCACCTCACGCGCCGGCCTGCAATCATGCGCGTCCCGATCCCACATGCTACAGTTTTTCTTGTTCACCGCGCACACGCGTGCTGTTAGTGCATACAGGGACTTCCATTTGTTGCCATTGTCATGTAGGCAGAAGAATTGCAGCTGAGGGCTGGCCAAACCACTCTAAAAGAGGTCAGTCTTGGCCTGCGTTTTCAGTTGGCGATCGTGGACTTTTTGTGTAATCTTCAGAAATACCTCAGTATACCGCTCCACCGACATGCTTCCATGCACAAGGCTTTCGAGCTCCTTCCGAGAGCCTTCCGCGAGTCAACAGGCTTGGAGTACAGCTCACGCATCAGTTCATGATACTCCTCCCATGTGGGCTCCGCGTGTTGCTACTTCTGCTTGCAGAGCTCCGTCATCTTCTCAAACGGCTTTGACTTCAAGGAAAGCATACCTTGTGCACCGCAATCCTCTTCCTCGATCCGAGCAAGGCGGAAGTGCCTCTAAAGAATCATCAGGAACGTGTTGACGTCGCACGTGCCATCGTAGTAGTCAGCCGGCTCAAGAACCACACGGCTGCCAGTCTCGCCTTCCTTCTAAGCCCGAGTTGGAGCTGCGCGAGCCTATGGTTCAGGCACGCTCGCTTTCAAGCAAGGAGCATGATCAACGACTGGAGCTCGACGCGCGCCGTGAACGTTCACATGATCACTTTCCGTACTTTCACGCTTGCGGCGCTCCAAAATCTGTCCCAACTCCACCTCGGCTCCGTAACGCGCTGCACCGACTGCTGCGTTGAGCACAATACGCTGGTTTTTGGCTTCTTTGGCGCAAAGTTCCTCGAGTGCCTGCTCCTCCACCTTTGCGCGGTGGTCGGCGGCCGCGACCTCGTGCATCAACTTCCCGTTCTCCTCGTACAGCTTCTCATTCATCCGCTGCACCATGAACGATCGTTCGTGAAGCTTGACGCGCAACATGTCACCGTCGTATGCGAATGCACCCATGACAGTCACGGCCAGCGTAAAATCCTGATAAGGGAGGCGGGTGCATAGGTGATCGGGCTGTTCGTCGAAGTTCAGGCAACGCGCAACGCTGTTGAGCGCACGCTGCGCTGCCGCCAAGTGCGGCCGGCTCGCAAATCGGGCTCGCTCTCCTCCCGCCAAAACAAGAGCACGACCCTTCTCGTCGACGCGGTCGGATGCACGTTCCGCCTGGTTGGCGCCTGCCTCAGGTGCCTTTGGCGTAGAATTGCCCGCCTCACTACCCTTGCTAGCTGTATCATGAGCGTGCGGTTTGACGTCAGCTTCACGATCCGCTTCAATGACCACACGATTCGCTGGCTCATCGGGCGATTTACCTCCATGCTCGTCTCCTTTGGCAACCATGTCAGGGTTATCAGCATCAGCGATGTTCCCCTTGGTGGCCTTTAACCCCTCGTCGTTTTCACGAGTGATCGGGGCAGGCGTGGCCTCTTTGCCGAAACCAAGCTCGACTGCGAGGGACCAACTTTTTCTATCGCCTTGCCGAGCGGCCGCGACGGGGGTCTCGCGCTGTTGTCCATGCTTTGGAGATGTTGGCCTTCCGCCCCTTGGCGACAACGGGCGGGCACCTCCCCCTCTAGTCGTCGCCTCTCGGCGTGACTTTGCGAGGTGGACGCCGGGCGCTAATGTCTCGCGACACTCCTTGGATCCCAAGGGCGTGCGTTCATTGGAGCAGCGGGGGCTGGTGCTCGGAGCATGCCCCAAGACTGCAGAGAGTCCGGTCCCAAGGCCGGCCATCCTTGTGGCAAGGCCTTGCTTCAGCTCTCTCACACTCCAACCTCCTCCTCCAACCCCCCTTTCCCTTCTCCCCCCTTTTTTTAACAAGGTGGAGTACACACTGTTGGACTATGTGTGCCTCGCTTCAAACCCGTGATGGACCGAGGTGGCTCCAAGCAAAACCTCCTTCACCCTCTTTTTTTTTTTGTGGAAGAAGGGGGAGGAAAGGCAATGTTAAACAGCACCAGCTGTCTGATTCAAGTCATAGACTGGCAGGTTGGAGACATAATTGCAAACTAGAGTGGAAATTACAAGTTAGCAATCAATTTTTACAGAAAAGCCACAGAATAACAGTAAAATGGTGATACAAAATGAGTTGAACTGGTAGTGGCCAATTGTACGGATCTAACAAAAACAACGGCGCAGAAAACGGAGGACCGAAGGCCAAGTTATGGCTCTCCCTACTCCTTTCTGCTTGGAGAAACCGGGATGGACGGGTCCCTTGGTCTTCTTGGATTGGGCGCCCGCCAAAAAAAATGCTGAAGGCTCCTGGTTCGCNCTCCTCCTCCAACCCCCCTTTCCCTTCTCCCCCCTTTTTTTAACAAGGTGGAGTACACACTGTTGGACTATGTGTGCCTCGCTTCAAACCCGTGATGGACCGAGGTGGCTCCAAGCAAAACCTCCTTCACCCTCTTTTTTTTTTGTGGAAGAAGGGGAAGGAAAGGTAATGTTAAACAGCACCAGCTGTCTGATTCAAGTCATAGACTGGCAGGTTGGAGACATAATTGCAAACTAGAGTGGAAATTACAAGTTAGCAATCAATTTTTACAGAATAGCCACAGAATAACAGTAAAATGGTGATACAAAATGAGTTGAACTGGTAGTGGCCAATTGTACGGATCTAACAAAAACAACGGCGCAGAAAACGGAGGACCGAAGGCCAAGTTATGGCTCTCCCTACTCCTTTCTGCTTGGAGAAACCGGGATGGACGGGTCCCTTGGTCTTCTTGGATTGGGCGCCCGCCAAAAAAAATGCTGAAGGCTCCTGGTTCGCCCCTTGTGCCTCCCCTGTTGCTGTAGCAAGAGGTTGATGTGGCAGCTTGCTGGTCCAGTATCCCTTTGTGAGAGTGGTACAGTACGGAAGTAGGTTGGGTTGGTGGAGGTGGGGTGTGCGTGCATGGAGGTGGTGGGGTTTTGGCACCTCTGGGCGGCGTTCCACCAGCACCACCACGAGGTTACCTGCTGCTTGTCGACTAAGTCACCACTCCTCTGTTGTGATTTGTGACATTCGTGTACAGTTTATTATGACCTCTCGGCCGTGTCCATACTTGTGCAGATCCCTGAGGCGGGCCCTGGTGACACCGGTGCAACGACTTGGGGCGGACTACCAGCTTGGAGCTGGCCGACTACCGTTCTTGAGCCCCAGATGCTGCCGGGACTCTCTGTTGTCCTTTCTACAGCTTGCAGGCGTCTTTCGGCAGACTGGCCATGAGCCCTATTTCCATGTTTTTGCATTGTATGTCCACAGTCTGATGATGGATGCATGCATGTGACCAGTAGTAGCGTCCGTCTTTTGATCCTGCACGTCTAGGTTCAGACGGCGTAGCATTGTGACATGTGTGCGTAGAGTTACGGCCAAAACAGTGGTTTTAGGCCGGCTTTAGGACAGCTCTTGGACTGCCGCGTGCGACACCCGCCGTGCGCCACGGCAGGTGTTTATGCCTTGGACCTGTTATTTGTTATCTCTCTCTCCATATGCTATTGAAGCATTCTGACACTTTGTCTTGTGTCTCCTAGCCAAACCCTTGCCGTTGTGTGCACGACCAGTGACTGTCGTCACCGTCTGACCAGGCACTATCGCCTAGTCAGCGGCTGTGTTGCTAGGAAGCTTCCATGCATTTCCTCATGGTATCAGAGCAGTGAGACAGTTCTCACTGAGCTGCGCAGAAGAGACGCAACAGAGCAGCAGCAGTGAGAGTAACCGCTGCAGCAGATTCCTTGGGGCCAATCAGAGACAGCCGGTCGCTGTCCACACAGCCCTCACCCACCACGTAAGATCGCAGCAGCGCTGTTGCCATCGTGCGAGTAGAGGCAGCAAAGGCAGCAGCAGTAGTGTAGCACCAACAACAATGGTGCGTGGCGGCTACAGTGAGCGAACCCGCCATCCACAGCCGTAGTGGCAGCAGCAGCAGCGGCAGCAGCAGCGCAGCAGTAGCGGCGACAGTAGTAGCGAGTAGTAGCGGCGGCAGCAGCAGCGCAGCAGCAGCGGCGGCAACAGTAGCGCAGCAGCAGCAGCGGCAGCCGCGGCGGCAACAGCAGGGCAGCAGCAGCAGCAGTAGCAACAGCAACGTAGCAGTGGCAGTAGTAACAGCTCACTACGGCGTTAGTGAGCAGCAGCCGCAGCGCGTAGCAGCAGCAGCAGCAGCCCAGCCGCTGCTGCCATCGCTGCATACGCGGCTACACAGCTGACAGCACAGCTGCAGCAGCAACTGAGCAGAAGCTGCTGCGTAGCTTCCGTGCACCTTCCGCCCAGCCACCGCGAAGCGACTGCACGCTCGCAAACAGTCACGAGAAAGAAAAAAGAAAAGAAGAGGGGAGGCGAGCTGACGTCAGCAATTTTGCTTGCTGACATCATCAGGTCGTGCTGACGTCAGCAACCACCTGGTGACATCAGCACCATACTTTGCTTGGTTGCTTCATCATCGTCTATGTCACGTGGGCTTCAACACTGTTTCGAGGCTCATTCGGACACAGCCCGCTCTCGGTCTTGATGTGGCTTCTTTTGAGAAGCCACCCAAGACTGACTGTATTTTTTGCGCTCAGGGGAAGATACACCGGTACACCTACCCTGACTCTCTTTCCCGAGCGCTTCAGCCTCTCGAGTTGGTTCACTCAGACCTTCTCGGCCCTCTCCCGATCGAGTCCCTGTCCGAGAGGGGCCGGTATGTTCTGACTCTGACTGATGACTTTACCCGGATGCGGTGGGTCTACAGCCTACGTCAGAAGAGCGACGCCGCCCTTGCGGTTCGAATCTGGCTAGTGATGGCTGAGCATCAGTCCCGCCACACGCTACATACCTTCCGCTCGGATCGCGGCGCCAAGTTCCATGGCAAGATGGACTCCTTCTTTGCTGAGCACAGGATTTTTCACTAGGTCTCCGCTCCTGCTACCCCCCCAGCAGAACGGTGTATCTGAGCGCTGGAACCGCACCATGGAGGATGCGATTAGCGCCATGCGGTCTGAGTGCGGTCTCCCGGAGTCTTTTGTCTTTGAGGGTTTCGCCTACATGACTTGGGTCTGGAACCACCTCCCGCACGGTCCGCTTCTGGACCATATTACACCGTACGAGCTCTGGTTTGGACACCGTGCTGACCTTCGTCTCGCTCGCGTCTGGGGCTCCCTGGCCTCCGTGTGGTACAGCAAGGACCACCAGGGGTCCAAGGTCTCACCTCGGGGCCGCTTGTGTGTCTTCATAGGCATTTCCCCGCGGTCGAAGGCCTGGCGCTTCTGGGACCCTACTCGTCGTCGCGTCATTGAGTCCCGCGACGCGCTGTTTTTTTAGTCTCTCACCTACGGTGACCTGACTTCGATCACAGCACTCTACGCCAGCCATGTTCCTTCCTCTGAGGGTTCTTGGCAGATGGGGGAGACTTCCACGCCAGCGAGCACCTCTCATCAGGCTGATGTGTCCGCTCGAGCCCCCTCTTGGTCTCTGGCCCTTGATGATCCGGCGATCATTGCCGTTGGTCCAGAGATCTCGCCTGTACAGCTTGTTTCACACCCCACAGGTACCTCTGTTCCCACGCCTCCTTCTGCACCAGCATCTGCGTCTGCTGGCATCCCTGTATCTGATCCAACCTCTCCCACTCCCGTCCCTACTTCGGTTGGTACTCCTGTCCCAGTGTCAGGTCCAGTCTTGCCTGCTCCAGCTGTCACACCCAGCCCCGT
>SZWC01000947.1:164570-179697 GCA_023375785.1 Penium margaritaceum
CCGGCGGCAAAAACAGAGTTGGTGCAAGGTGTCTTTGGGCATCATGAGACAAGGGCATGGTAGCACGTCTACCACATAAAATGTGCAGAACATACAAACCGTGTGGAACCAGCATCTTACGCCACCAGTCATGCAGGAACCCCAGCTCCTTTTCGTCCACCATCATGATGTCTCGTCACCAGAACGAGCACTTTGTTCCCACACCTGCTGGTGTCCCATGCTTTGCGCTGCGTGAGCTGAAAGACCTCCGCAACCTCCACGCTAAGAACTAACCGCCATCGATTTTCCAGTCCCAAGTGGATGACCCTCCCGTGGTCTGTCTTGCTGGGCATTATCGCGCTTCCTAGGAACAAGCGCGCTAAGATGTTGCCCCAAGGGGCGACATTCATGCTAGATACATGCAAGCCGTTCCAATAATCATTGACCATGGCGACGTCAAAGCCAACGCTGTGGTCAACGATGCGCTTGCTGACTTTGTGCCACCACCCTTCTTCATTATGCCGACAGGAGGGAACGGCAACGTTGGGGCACAGCCGGTTGACCAGAGCGACATGGGAGATCGCCCTCACCATTTTGAAGAGCCAGGTGAGTGATTGCACAAATAGCAGCTTACAATACTGTAGTAGCATCAGCATCAGCAACTGCAGCCGCAGCCGCCACTGCAGGAGCTGCCGCCGTACCGCTATGGTAGCAGCAACTACAACTACTGGTGTAGTAGCTGTCGCCGCCACCTGCTCAGGAGGGACCGTCGTTTCCACTGCTGCAACTGTAGGAGCAGTAGTTACAGCCACTAGCACTGCTCCAATGGTAGAAGCAGCCTCAGCGGGTGCACCCGTAGTAGTAGCAGCAGTAGCACCTGTAGTAGAAGCAGCAGTAGCACCCGTAGTAGAAGCAATAGTAGCACCCGTAGTAGTAGCACCAGTAGCACCCACAATAGAAGTAACAGTAGCACCTGTAGTAGAAATAGCAGTAGCACCCGTAGTAGCAGCAGGAGTAACACCCGTAGTAGAAGCAACAGTAGCAGCTGCATCAAATGCAGTTGGTAGGTAGGTAGGTAGGAAGTTTGATTGGTTGGTTGGTTGGTTGGCTGCTTGTTTGGATGGTTGTATGGTTGGTTTTCAGGTTGGAAAGTTGGCTGGTTAGTTGGTTTGGTGGTTTGATTGGTTGGTTGTTCACAAGAAGGTTTCATTGGTTGGTTGGCTGGTTGTCTGGTTGGTTGGTGGGATGGTTGGTTGGTTGGTTGGTTTGTTGGTTGGTTGGTTGGTTGGGAGGTTGGTTGGTTGGTTGATTGGTAGGTTGGCTGGTTGTTGGGTTGGTTGGTTGGCAGGTTGGCTGGCAGGTTGGCTGGTTGGTTAATTTGGTTCGTTATTTGGTTGGTTTGAGTGGTTAGTCAGCTGGTTGGTTGGTTGGTTGTTTGGTTGGTTAGCTGGTTGGTAGGTAGGTTGGTTGGTTTGATTGCTAGGTTGGCTGGTTGGTTGGTTGGCAGGTTGGTTGACTGGTTGGTTGTGTGGTTGGTTGGTTGGCTGGTTGGTAGGTTGGTAAGTTGGTCTATTGGTTTGATGGGAAGGTTGATTGGTTGGTTGGTAGGTTGATTTGTTGGTTGGTTTGAGTGGTTGGTTAGTTGGTTGCTTTCACTGGTTGGCTGGTTGTTTGGTTGGTTAGCTGGTTGGTAGGTAGGTTGGTTGGTTTGATTGCTAGGTTGGCTGGTTGGTTGGTTGGCAGGTTGGTTGACTGGTTGGTTGTGTGGTTGGTTGGTTGGCTGGTTGGTAGGTTGGTAAGTTGGTCTATTGGTTTGATGGGAAGGTTGATTGGTTGGTTGGTAGGTTGATTTGTTGGTTGGTTTGAGTGGTTGGTTAGTTGGTTGCTTTCACTGGTTGGCTGGTTGTTTGGTTGGTTAGCTGGTTGGTAGGTAGGTTGGTTGGTTTGATTGCTAGGTTGGCTGGTTGGTTGGTTGGCAGGTTGGTTGACTGGTTGGTTGTGTGGTTGGTTGGTTGGCTGGTTGGTAGGTTGGTAAGTTGGTCTATTGGTTTGATGGGAAGGTTGATTGGTTGGTTGGTAGGTTGATTTGTTGGTTGGTTTGAGTGGTTGGTTAGTTGGTTGCTTTCAGTGGTTGGCTGGTTGTTTGGTTGGTTAGCTGGTTGGTAGGTAGGTTGGTTGGTTTGATTGCTAGGTTGGTTGGTTTGTTGGTTGGCAGGTTGGTTGGCTGGTTGGTTGTGTGGTTGGTTGGTTGGCTGGTTGGTAGGTTGGTAAGTTGGTCTATTGGTTTGATGGGAAGGTTGATTGGTTGGTTGGTAGGTTGGCTGGTTGGTTGGTTTGAGTGGTTAGTTGGTTGGTTGCTTTGAGTGGTTGGCTGGTTGGTTCGTTGGTTGGCTGGTTGGCAGGTTAGGTGGTTGGTAGGTTGGTTGGTTGGTTGGCAGGTTGGTTGGTTGGTTGGTTGGTTAATTTGGTTGGATGATTAGTTTCTTGGTTGGTAGGTTGGTTTGTTGGCTGGTTGGTAGGTTTGTTTTTTTGTTTGATGGGAAGGTTGATTGGTTGGTTGGTTGGTTGGCTGGTTGGTTGGCTGGTTGGTTGGTTGGTTGGTTGGTTGGTTGGCTGGTTGGCAGGTTGGCTGGTTGGTTGGTTTGGTTGGATGGTTGGTTGGTTGGTTGGTTGGCTGGCAGGTTGGTTGGTTGGTAGGCTGGTAGGTTGGCTGGTTGGTTGGTTTGGTTGGTTCCCTGGTTGTCTGGTTAATTGGATGGCGTGGTTGGTTGGTTGGCTTGTTGGCTGGTTGGTTTCTTGGTTGGTTGGACTGGTTCATTGGTTTGTTGATTGCTTGGTTGGTTGGGCTGGTTCATTGGTTGGTTGGTTTTCTGGCAAGTTTCATTGGTTGGTGGGCTGGTTGGCTGGTTGGTTGGTTGGTTGATTGGTTGGTTCAGCCAACCTGCCAACCAACAAACCAAGCCATCCAATCAACTAGAAAACTGAGTCCAACCAATCAAGCCAACCATTGTTTCATTTGTTTAGTTGGTTGGTTGGTTGGTTGGTTGGCTGGTTGGTTGGTTTGGTTGGTTGATTTGTTTGTTGGCAGGTTGGTTTGCTGATTGGTTCACTGGTGCATTTCATTGGTTCCCTGGTTGTCTGGTTAATTGGTTGGCTGGTTGGTTGGTTGGTTGGCAGGTTGGCTTGTTGGTTCATTTGTTTGCCGGTTCGTTGGTCGGTTGATTGGCTGGTTGGCTGGTTGGCTGGTTGGTTGGCAGGTTGGTTGGCTGGCAAGTCTCTTACATGATTCCTTCTACTGCTGCCTGGTTGCATGCTTGAAGGCTGGCGTTGCTTGTGTTATTCATTTCCACACCTGCCACTTGTTTTCCAGGTTCAAGTGAGGACGATTCTGACCCAGCATAGACTCGCCCATTTGGGGTTGGCATGATTTTTCCAACCATGACCAGGTGTCGACAGGCGATTGAAGACTATGCCGTGGGAGAACGGATGACGGTTGCATGGGTCCACAGCTCTCCAACCCACCTCATGGTGAAATGCAGACACTGGATGTAGCACGGGTGTCCTTGGGTTGTGCGCGCACGATTTCAGAAAAATAAAGGCGATATCTGTGTTACGTCTTTCACCGACGGCCACCTTTGTGTTGCAGGCGACCTTCGTGGGAGCCCTGCATGCACAGTGGCCTGGGTGCTGAGGCATATTCATCCACACCTTGATACGTGTTTGAAACTGACCATCAAGGCACTTCAGACCGTGGTCTGGGGTACCACAAGGGAGAACTTGGCATACGAAACCATGTGGCGCGCCAAGAACCAGTTGGTGACGTCCATCATTAGAGACCGCAATCTCAGCTGGGTGCTTTTTCCATCATGGATCAACGAGGTACAGTTCTGTTTCAACAAGCTATTAGTTCATAACTTCTTTCATACCTTTGTTGCAACTGCAGCCCACCTCCAACCTATGCATTTGTTGCAACCTGTGCTCTTCATCTCACCCAATGACACCTGGTTGCACGGTGTACTTTTCCGATGGCCCGGCTCGACCAGCAAGGACATGGAGTTGCAGAGGAGGGCGAAGCTCATCACTTCAAGTGTGCCTTTTATGCACCTGGGGCCTGCCGTGGAGGGTTCTAGTACTCACGGTGGATTGTAATGATGGACGACACATTCCTCTACAATGATCTGTGACCGTTGCACAGGAAAGTTCTGTGACCAGCTGCGACATGTGTCTCCAACAACAGCACAGCAGGGTACGGTCATCATCTTTGACCAAGAGCGTGGGCTGATCAATGATGTGGCATCACAGTTCCCTGGAGCAGTGCATTCGCACTGCCTGTGGCATCTTGCAGTGAATGTGGGCACACATTTTGGGGGTGCCATGAAGGAATCCTTCTGGTGCCTTGCACGTGCAAGCACGCAGGCAGAGTGGGATCGTTAAGTCTTCATACTCCGTGTGATGAACGAGTGTGCATACTTCTACCTGCTTGGAGACCCACTGACAGGTAAAGGTAGGATTCCACGCAACTGTTGGGCACGTCTTTTTGTTCCATCTGCCCGTGAAGGCCACGCCACTTCAAACGCAGCTGATTCCTTCAATAACAGGCTGCAACAAACTCGCAAACAATATCCCTTCTTCGCCTGGGCAGGGATCTACCCACTGGTGCAAGAGCTTGTCCTGCGGCCTCGTGAAGAGGCATCCACGACACCCTCACGGCTTGCATCCGGCCCAAATGCACAGCGCCAATTAATCACAGTCAAGTCTCATGGGTACCGTGCACGTCTTGGCTCAGACATGGCCGGTGTTGTGTAAGGTGCTGCTGGCACAAACAAGCACCACGTTGACTGCATTGCAAGAACCTGCAGCTGCGGAGAATTCTAGGAGTTTCAGATGTTGTGCCACCATGCGTGCGTAGTTCTTCTCCGCAGCAACAACAAACATGAAAACTAAATCCATCCATCGTTGACAAACATGTACGTTCGTTGCGCGTACCACGAAGCCATGCCAAGCATCAACCTCCGTACATTGCAGTACACGCTCCAAGGCTTCAACCCTCCCGACGAGCGATACGGCCGTGGCCGTCCATGCACGGTGCAACAGGAGTGTACAAGGCGTTGCAGTGCCAGCATCATCTGCCTCAACTATGGAGAGCGTGGCCACACTCACCGCTCGTTCCGCAACCCACCTACTGTGGGTCCTTCGGAGGCTGCAGCTGCTGCAGCATTTGCACGTGACACTGACATGGTTTGCGATGTTGAGATCATTAGGAATGATGATAAATAGTTATCACTGCTTTCCTTGGCAATCTGGTGTAGTGCACCAAACCTAGTGAAGTTCAGCCAAGTCGTGTCTATGTAGTGCAATGCAGCCCCTCCTTCCTCTCTAGTCCCTACCGGTCCTGTCGTGTCCAGACCAGTTGAAAAGAATGTATTCCAGAATTCTTCATTTTGTCTCTATTGCCAATGTGTTGTAGATTTCCTACATGGTTGCAACAAAAAATGCAGTCCAGACATTGGATGCAAACAAATGGCATGCAATTGCATGGAGAGGGAGGGAAAGAAAGATACACACACACACACACACACACACACACACACACACACACACACACATACACACACACACACACACACACACACACACACACACACACACGCACACACACACACACACACACACGCACACACACACACACACACACACGCACACACACACACACACACACACGCACACACACACACACACACACACGCACACACACACACACACACACACGCACACACACACACACACACACACGCACACACACACACACACACACACGCACACACACACACACACACACACGCACACACACACACACACACACACGCACACACACACACACACACACACGCACACACACACACACACACACACGCACACACACACACACACACACACGCACACACACACACACACACACACGCACACACACACACACACACACACGCACACACACACACACACACACACGCACACACACACACACACACACACCCACACACACTCTCTCTCTCTCTCTCTCTCTCACACACACACACACACACACACACACACACACACACACACACACACACACATACACACACTCACTCACTCATTCACTCACTCACTCACTCACTCACTCACTCACTCACTCACTCACAGACTCCCTCATTCAATCACTCATTCACTCGCTTTCTCACTTACATCTTCATTGACTCATTTACATTTTCACTCACTCTCTCACTCACTCCCACACTCCCTGGAGTTCATTCACTCATGTAATCATTAGTCCCCTCACTCACTCACTCACTCACTCACTCACTCACTCACTCACTCACTCACTCACTCACTCACTCATTTACTCACCCACTCATTCACATCTTCATTCACACACTTGTTCACTCACTCGCTCACTCACTTTCTAAATCTCTCATGCACGTACTCACTCGCACTCACTCACCCACTCTCCCACACTCACTTACTCTCATTTGTAGGCATTTGGTAGACCCTGAAATAGATCTAGAAACGACCCAAATGTTGACGCTTTGCATTCAATGCTATTTCAAAGCCTTGGTTACAATATGTTAAGATGCTAGAATCTTCTCGGTGGTACGCACCCATGTAATTCATCTTTTGTACCATTGCCATAGAAGGCCACTAACTCTGGTTAAACCTTGTTGGAAGCTTTCTGTGCATGTACATACACCTAACATGGACATGATTACTGATGTAGCAATTGTGATGCCCGTTTTCCATGCATTGTGACATGGTTCTATCAGTCTCGGTGACCTCTGAGAATTTTTTAGGAATCTTCCTGACCTTGCTGCTGTTGACGTGGTGACACTGTCCAGTTAGCTGTCGCACTAGCAAGCATGCATGTGCAAGAAACAACAAGGGTCAGGCTAGGGAGACGTGCGTAGTTTCATAAGCTCCAATAGCTTAGTAATGCGGAGAGAAATGACAATTGGAAAGTGCAGAGCATGAATACCTGCCGTTGTGCACGGCGGGTGATGCACGGGACAATGTCAATTTGTCCTAAAACTGGTCCAAAACCATTGTTTTGGCTGTAATTCTGGACGTAGGTTTCGAAACACGACACCATATGAACCTACAACTGTAGAATCTTGAGCCAGACCCTTTGGCAAAGGCCACTATCCAAAGTAGGCTCTCCATATCAATCATTCATCATAAGCAGGGCCTTGCGTGGTCACTAAAGGGGAAAACAACCATACAACGTAAAACTATCCTTTTCTTTACACATGTACGTGAGGGTGGTAACCATACTATTTGAAATTATGATGTCCAAATACAAGTATGCGTGAGGGGCATAACACATAACAAACAATTGCCACTTACCACCCTACAATGAACCGTGATTTGAAGAAAAGATAAATGAATGTACTCAAAAGCACACTCGAGAATACTAATGGTTAATTCTCCACATGTTTTCATGATGCTCTGTTTGGTGTTCTTCATTATACATGAATTTCATTGATGTTTAATCTAAAGGAACATTTTCATTCATAAAAATTTCATTCATTGATGTTTAACCCACAAGAATGTGTCCTCTAACAAAACTTCTATTCTTGCATTCAACCGCGATTATTCTCCTCTTTTGTCTTGGGAAAACTGCATTTGATAGGAAAGTAGGTCAGTTTGCTATATTCCCCAAAGAGTCATTGTTTGAACCTCCACAGTAGTGCGTTTTGAAAAGGACAAGGTAGGGGCGGATGACCCCACGGACAGTAGCAAGCCAGAAGCCCAAAAGATGTGATGGGTTCCTTGGCGGCCGCGGCTCCCGCACAATGCGTGCTCCATGTATTTTGTGGGTGCGTCATTTTTGGGTACTTTTCTTTTAAAAAGAAGAAATGCGGGTGTGCCTAAGACAAATTTCGTCGAACTTGCGGAAAACATACAAAGGTCGCCGTCGATTAGCATTGCTAATCGATTGCGATTCGAATGATAGCAGGTCCTCGAATATCTGCGGTTTGAAAACAGGCATAAAATAGATATAGCAATGGTGCAAGGCTGAACGCAAGACGTGCATGGGTTACAAAGTACGATGAACATACGTGAAAAGCTGCAACCACAAAAAGATATTTTGGGTTTTTCCTTTTACTTTTTTACTCAAGATATCATATGATCTTTTATGTTAGGCGGATGAAGGAAGAATCCAGAACCATTTGGTTCGTACTTTGTTGAGTAGGATGAGTTTGAAGCAGATCATGTTTAAAACATATATGTATCGATGAATAAAATCCAATCATAGTTGTGTTTGTATCACAGACTCTATTCAAATAAATGTTCATTATTCTAATGCTTTAATGCATTTTGTGAGGTTGAAATAGTTATGTTATAGGTTCCTAAGATGTGAAACATTTAACTTTGATGTCTTTGGTGTTGTGATTTGTGACGTTCCTGTCAACCTGTACAGTTTCCCGTGACCACTCGGCCGTGTCCATACTCGTGTAGATCCCTGATGCGGACCCTGGTGGTACCAGTGCGACGTCTGGTGGTCGGCTACCAGCTCAGATCTGACTGACGACCATTCCAGAGTTCTCGACGTTGCCCGAGCCCTCCTGCAGTTTTTTCTGCAGGACGTAAATGTTTATCGGTGGACTGGCCGTGGGCCCGATTTGTATGTTTTTGCATTTTGTGTCTACCATTTGATGCCGGATGCATGCATGTGACCATCGTAGCGTCTGGCTTGTGATTCTGCACGTCTAGGTTAAGACGGTGTAGCATTCTGACATGTCTGCGCAGAGTTACGGCCAAAACAGTGGTTTTGGGCCGGTTTTAGGACAGATGGTGTGCTGCCGCGTGCTACACCCGCTGTGCGCCGCGGCAGGTACTTACGCCATGGACCTATCATTTGTCATTTCTCTCTACAAATGCTATTGAAGCATTCTGACCCTTAGCCTTGTGTCTCCTAGCCAGACCATTGACGTTGTGTACGACTTGTGACTGTCGTCACCGTCTGACCAGGCACTGACGCCTAGTCGGCGAATTTGTCACTAGGAAGCTTCCACATATCTTCTCATGGTATTAGAGTGGTGTGACAGTTCTCAGCATAGCAGAGACGCAGCAGAGCAGCAGTAGTGAGAGTCACCGCTATAGCAAATCCACAAGCACCTGCCGACGACAGCCTACTGCTGTCAACGTCACCCACCATCATCACGTGAGAGTGCATCAGCAGCAGCCGCTAGCAGCAGTAGGCGACAGCTGCAACAAGCTGCAGACGCCAGCAGCTACCAACATTGGCACTAGCACCGGCAATAGCAGGCCGCTGCCGCAGCAGGTGGCGGCTCGCAGCAACAATAGTAGCGTGCGGTAGCAATAACGCGCAACAGCATCAGCGCGTAGCGGGAGCAGCGCGTAGTAGTGCTGCGCAGTGGGAGCTAGTAGCAGCGGGCATCATGAGCATGGAGGAGCAGGAGCATTGAGTAGTAGCAGCAGCAGTGGAGCAGAGCAGCAACGCAACAGTAGTACGCGGCGACAGTAGCGCGCGGCGGTGGCAGCAGCGCGTAGTGGCGTTAGTGTACAGCAACAACAGCAACAGCGCGCAGCTGTTGGCAGAGGTGCGCACGCAGCTGCACGGGTGTTGCTATAGGTTACGACGCAATAGCAGCAACAGCTCAGCGGAAGCTGCTTTGCTGCTTCTGCCCAGCCTCCGCGCGGTTGTTTCGGAGCGGTCGCCTGCTTGTGCAACAACCGCGAGGGTTGACACGAAAAAGAAAAGGAGGGGACACGAAAAATGTTGACTTCAGCATTTTTCCTTGCTGACATCATCAGGTCATGCTGACGTGAGCAACCACCAACTGACGTCAGCACTTAGTGAAGTTTTTGGTCGGAGAGTCAACATTTGCTAGCGTTTCAAATCGTCAAGAAATATTGACGTTTCCGCAATCCGACCAAGTTGACGTCTCGGCCCATAATGAGTGGTGACATGGCTCCCTCCGGTGATATGGGAAAGACGACACTACATCCTTTTTCTTCCTCCTCAAGGGTCAAGAGCCCACGTTCGCAAGCTATTGAGGACCTGTAGAGCCAGTAGGACGAGATGCACCGCCTACTACAGGAGTAGACTGAGGTCTTCCATACACTCACCGAGCTTCTTCGCGGTCAAACCACGAGCCCACGATAGATCTCTGAGGGACGTGCCGACATCACACCCTCTACACATCATTCATCTTCAGCACCGGAGAGAGGAGCTGGAGCCGACCCACCACCTCTTGATTCATGGGATGAGGAAACAGATATGCGAGGCATGGAGGGCGACTCCCCTGAGCGTGAGATTCGTGTACTTCAGGAGCATCTCCGCCAGCTCCACACAAGCCCTCGGCCCCCACGCACATCTGGTTTTCCCGAGATTCGATCGTCGCCTGACTTCCACCCCAACGACTTCCCTCTTCCCGGTGTCTTTCCCATCCCTTGTCCTTCTCAGCCTGTGGTTCCTCTCCCTACAGAGCGGCAACCCAAGGACTTGGAGGTGCAGGGGAAGAAGGGGAGACGGCAGCGCGGCTCAGGCTTGTAGTAGTCACAATAGCAGCTATCATCGGGTAGTAGCAGTGGACGTTCTGTTCACAGCTACAACTGTGGAGGCGCTCATCGCTACACCGAGTGCCAATAGCCGTGCGACCGGGCGCTGATTACTTGCGGCCTTCAGGCTGTGCACGCACTATGCTTTACGTTGAATAGCACATCCTCCAGGCAGGCGGCAACCATGGCCGCAGTAGTCCCCGCTTCACCACCGGCGAGTAGCGGCCACCTGGACCCAGCAGTACCTTTCCGAGGTGCTGTTTGTGCCTAACCTTGAGCTCATTTTGCTTTCTGTACGTGCATGTACATTGATGGAACTCTCTCTGGAGCACGATGTAGACTCCAGCACTGTGATTGTTATTGACACTCGTAACGTTGTTCTTTGTGCCTCTGTTGTGGATTACCTGCATCGTGTCTCTCGGACTTCTCCTCCTTGCTCTACCTCCCCTTCAGCTGGTGTTTTTGTCACTGGTGTTCTGTCTCCTGAGCACCAACGATTGCTTCATCGCCGTCTATGTCATGTAGGCTCCGACACTGTGTCGAAGCTCATTTGTACATAGCCCGCCCTCTGTCTTGACGTGGCTTCTTTCAAGAAGCCACCCAAGACTGACTGTCTCTTTTGCACTGAGGGTAAGATGCATCGTTACACCTATCCTGGCTCCCGTTCCCGCTCACTTCTAAGCCTGCACACGAGTCCAGATTCGCGAATCTGGACTCGGAACCGGATTTGCCCATACGAGTCAAACCTTGGAACCGGACTCGCGAGTCTTTCTTGGGACTCGCGAGTCCTTTGTTTCGCGAGTCCTCAAGCCTTGTTTCGCGAATCCACTTGTGGACATCAGCACCATGGCCATCTCAATTTGTGACAATGCGTACCTACTTAGTGTCATCACTATGGCTTGCCTGGTTTGTCATTACTCAAGTCAAGTGACTAATGACAATGGCTTACCTGGTTTGTACAAAGAAGTCATTAGTATAGTCAAGTGATTAAGTCATTAGTTAAGTCAAATGACAACCTATGGCGTACAGTGGATTACAGTCACTTCATTCGTTGCAACCTTTTGCATACTATGGCATGTGGAAAAATGAATTCATTTGTTAGAATGTGTTGTGCAACATATTTCTCCATGAGTGGGAACATGTATCACCTGGTTTTGATACATAAGGTGGGGGGGGGGTAGGGTCTGAATTGGCGGATTAATGAATTTGCACGAAGGAATTAAGTCAAAGTAAGAAATGTATCTTTTGAGACTCATAGCCCATGAGCAGGCAGCATATGGACCATTGGAAATTGTTCTTGGCGGGAGTCATGGTGACCCCCCCCACCCCCCCTACCCCACTGCTTGCTACAACTGGCCACAAGCACATCAAAAAGCATGTCTATGTCAGAGGTTTGCTCAACAGAGCATGTCTAGGTCATCTCAACTAAGTCATCATCCCCAAGGCTAAGTGAAAAGCGGGAAGCGAGTTCGTCATCCTCTGCACCATCCCCTTTGCCATCGTCTTCATCGTCGACTTCATCATCGTCTTCGTCTTCGGTATCATCGTCGTTGCCGTCCTCCCCCGATGACTCCAGCGGCAGACCTTCCCCTTCCCCCTCTGCATCCCCCTCTCCATCGTCGTCACTGGCTGCACCCTCTCCAGCATTGCAGCCAAGAGCTGTCAGCTTCTTTGCTGCTGCTGCCCGGCTGGCAGCCCTACGCCGCGCACGCTCCTTCTTCTCCTCCTCCTGCAATTCTGGTGCAACAACACCATCTGGAGAAAAAGGGAAGTTGCACAGTTCTGGATCATTGATCCAGGTTTTCAGCGTCAAAACGTCCTGCACAGTCATGTTGTTCAAATAGTGTCGATACGGCTTGATGACCCTGCCCCCAAGTGAAAACATGCGCTCACATGGCGTGCTTGTGGCAGGCACAGCAAGGAGATCCAAAACAAGCAATGTAAACGGTGGGAACTTGTTTGCATTGTCATGAAAGTAGTGCAGGATGTTGGTCCATCGAGACAGCAACTTCTCCTTCTTCCAGTCCTCCACCTCATGTTCAAGAGAGTCTAGTGATGTGACCACGGGCTCAGCCTCCTCAGTGGCAAAGAGCTCATCCATGGTGTCGGCTGTAGCAGCCTCCACAATTCCCTTCTTCTCCTTCTTCTTCTTCTCCTTTGCTCGGCCATGTTGCTTCGCTGCAGCTGCTGGTCCGCCAGCCTCCACAGCTATGGATGCTGCTGGCAGGGGAGGGGGTCCAGTGCTGTCCACGTGCTCATCATCCTCCCCATCTGCTGCCCTGGTGGCAGCTGCTGCAGCCTCCTCAGCTGCTGCCTTGGCACCTGCCTCTGCTTCACGTCGTTGCAACACGCGGTCGTAGTACGGCCTCAGGGCGTCCAGCACCAGCAGCTCCAGCTCCACTGTCCCTTTCACGCCGAGGAGCTTGTGGACGTTGGCAAAGTGTCGGAGACGGAACCTGGGGTCCACAGCAAATACTAGGATGTGCCGTGGAGTGCACTTCTTCACGTATTTCTGGACCTGCGCGCTCACAAGCATAAAAACACATGTAGTTTGAGTCACTGCATTGCTATAGTTTGAGTCACTGCATGCATGACTAACTGCATGACTGACTGCACTGACACAATGCAAACCTTGTCAGTGACAGCCTGGAAGCTAGGCTTCAGGTCCAGCATGAACTGTTCCACGGGGTCCAGCTCCTTGGCAGCCTTCTGCTTCTTCTCTGCTGCGCCAACTTTGACCTGCCATGAATGCATCTTAGCCAGGATGAGGCTGAAGAATGGGAGGACCAAGGACATGGTGGGGTACTTCTCCCCAGAAATGTCATCCGTGAAGCCCTTGAAGGGCTTCAGGATGGGAGTGACCAGGGCGAGGAGGTCCCACCCATGCCCACTCGGCTTCAGCTCCGGCTTGTGTTTCAACAACCACACATCCAGCACGTCTTTGATGTGCATGACACGGTGGCACATGTCAAGGGTGGAATTCCACCGTGTTGGAATGTCCATGTGCGGATGGAGGTAGGTCTTGCCGACAGCAGTCACGGCGTTGGAGAGCGACTCCTCCCGCTTTGCACTCTTGGTCACAAAGTTGCAGATGTCACTGGCAAACTTGAGGTACACCTTCACGTCAGGGCGGTCAAGCAGCACCTGTGCTGCCATGTTCATGCTGTGCCCCATGCATCTGATGTGTCCGGCCTTGTCAAACTTGTCGTTCTGCACAGTACGGAAACTGTCGACCATGCTGTCGTTGGTGGAATCATTGTTAACAGTGAGACAGTAGATTTTGTCCTACACTCCCCACTCTTTCAGGGCAGCAGAGAACAGCCCAAAGATGTTTTCAGCAGTGGCACTATCTGACACATGTGGAAAGGCAAGAGCAACGTGTTGCATGTCCCAGTTTGAAATCCAGTGGGTAGTGATGCCCAGGTACTTCACGTTCGCGTCACTCTGCAACCCGTCATTTGTGAATGAGATGCCAGACTGCATCGCTGCAAGCATGCTCTGCAAGCGCCTGCGGAAAGCAGCAGCACCAGTTTGGATCAGACGTGCTAGCGTCATCCGGCCAGGCAGAATGGCCAGAGGGTTTGCGTGCAAGGATGCCACCTTCAGCCACACATATTCAATGGCCAGAAACAAGCATTTTTTTATCAATAACGTGCTTCCAGATACAGCTCTGGAAGTAGCGTTTGTTGAAGACAATGCCAACGCTCGCCACAGAGCATGCAAGTGTTGAGTTACTACCGTCCACGATCTGCGCAGTCCGCGCGGCTGCAGAGGTAGCCTTGGCGAGCTTCGTGGCAGCCTCCAATGCCTCCAGTTCCTTCCATTTGTTGTTGTGCTTGCGTCTCAAGTGCTTCCACATACCAGAGGTGGCTCCATTGGAAAGGGAAAACGTGCCTTTCAGCCCTATATGTCGTGGCGGACATAGTTGACACCTTGCACGAGGTTCACCGTTGATGATGACGTAGGTGAACACGTTCCACGCCACGCTCGGCTTGCGTTTGCGCAAGTCCTCCGTGTTCGGGATTGTCATAGCTTCAGCAGCACCGGCACCACAGCCCGTGCCAGCTGCGGGTTTTGGTGTCGATGGCACAGCAGTCGGAGACATCTGGGCAGCGGCAGCCACTGTGGCGGCTGCGGGAGACTTCGGTTGCGTGGCAGCGACAGCGAGAGTTATGTGTGGCATGCCTGAGGCACCGGTAGCAGGTGCTGGAGACTTGGACCCCGACAGGGTCCCTAAGGTACCCGCCATGGTGGCAGAGGCAACACAAAGTGAATCGTGACTTCGACTACCCTACTCTACAGCCTCGTCGGGCCGTCGTCGCCGTCCTGCACGCCGTCGTCGCCGCCATGTTGGGACAACACGGCGGCGACGCATCACCCCTCCAACGAGGGGCTGATGCCTAACTGCCATGGTGACCTAAAGCCCTTGTGGCCTACGTGTCATGGATAACCGCCGGCGGATGGGATCCTTAGACTAGGGGGGGAGGGGATAACCGACAAATGGACGGGGTCCATGTGTCCTGGGGGCTGTCGGCCATCCGTGCATCTTGCACGGCCGGGATCCACATTTTCCTCCCCCCCCCCCCCC
>SZWC01000947.1:179946-195285 GCA_023375785.1 Penium margaritaceum
GACTCGCGGTTCCGGCACAGGACTCGGACTCGCGAGTCCGGACCGTGAGTCTGGGGATTTTGTGTGCACTCTTACTCACTTTGCCCTCTCGAGTTAATCCATTCTGACCTTCTTAGTCCTCTTCCCGTCGAGTCTGTGTCCGATCGGGGTCGATACGTCCTTACCCTGACTAATGAATTCACCCGGATGTGGTGGGTCTACAACCTGTGCTAGAAGAGTGATGCCGCTCTCGCGGTTTGCCCCTGGCTAGTGATGGCTGAGCGTCCGTCTCGCCACACCCTGCATACCTTCCGCTCGGATCTTGGCGACGAGTTTCTTAGCAAGATGGATAGCTTCTTCGTCGAGCATGGGATTTTTCACTAGGTCTCTGCTCCTGCTACTCCTTAGGAGAACGGTGTTTCTGAGCGCTGGAACCGCACCATGGAGGATGCGGTACACGCTATGCAGTCTGAGTGCGATCTCCCGGAGTCCTTTGCCTTTGAATGATTTACCTACATGACGTGGGTCTGGAACCGCCTCCCGCTCGGTCCCCTTCCGGACCACGTCACACTGTATGAGCACTGGTTTGGCCACCGAACTGACCTGTGCCTCTCTCACGTCTTGGGATCCTTTGCTTCTATGTGATACACCGAGGACCAGCAGGGGTCCAAGGTCTCACCGCGGGGTCGCTTGTGTGTCTTTGTATGTATTTCCCCGCGGTTGAAGGCCAAGCCCTTTTAGGATCCTGCTCGTCATCACATCGTTGAGTCATGTGACGTGCTCTTTTTCAAGTCCCTTACCTACCGTGATCTAAGATCGATCGCGTCGCTGTCTGTCACACATGTTCCTACGTGTGAGGTTTCTTGACAGATGGGGGAGAATACGCCTGCGAGCACCTCTTGCCAGGCTAATGTGTCCGTTCGAGCTCCCTCCAATTCTCGGTCTCTAGCCCTTGATGACTCAGCGATCATCGCTATTTGCATAGAGACCTCTCCAGTACTATCGGCTTCTACCCCTTCTCCCTTGCATCCCGTAGGTACACATAATCATGTACCTGTGCATACTCCTGTGTCCGCCGGTACTCCTGCCTCTGTGCGTGGGCCTGCCTTGCTTGCTCCTAGTGTCACACCCAGTTTCGTGTCTCTTACACATGCATCACCTCGCAGGATATCACGAGCTCCTTTGCCTCAGTCCTCACCAGCTGTGGTAGTGCTTGTCTCTGAGCCCGAGGTGCGCCCCTCGAGCCCAAGTTACTCATGTGAGCCTGGGGGTCATCTTTGACCATTGGACTCTGGTGTCCAATGAGTGTCAGGTCCTACACCCAGACGCTCCACTCGCATCATTGCAAGTGGTTATTATGACACCAAGGCCCTCGGCCTGAGTGTCCGCACTGAGCACATAGAGGTACATCCAGCGTGCCCCGTAGGACACGACCTTCTCACTCGCGAGTTTGAGATTGCTTGTGATGCAGCAGCTGATCTTGTGGTCGTCAGACCTAGCACTGAGGCTTGTGCTCTTGCCACGCAGAGCTCTCCCTCTTTGGCGCCTGACCAGGGCACACTAAGGGAAGCTCTCTCATCATAGGACACTAACGCTTCGCGTGTTTCCTGCGAGGATGAGCTTCGTGCCATCTGAGAGCACAGAGTTTACGAGCTAGTTGACCTTCCACCTGAGAGGAAGGCTATTCACGTCAAGTGGGTCTTTTGCAAGAAAGTGAAGCCGGATGGCTCACCGGAACGCCACAAGGCTCGCTTGGTCATCAAGGGGTACTCTCAAATCGAGGGCATCGATTACACTTACACCTTTGCCCTTGTCGGCCACATGACCTCAGCTCGAGCTCTATTTGGTGTAGTGGCTCAGCATGACTGGGAACTGCACCAGAAGGATGTGAACAATGCGTTCCTCCATGGCTCTCTGGATGAGGAGATTTATGTGGCTCAGCCACCCGGTTTTGAGGACGGTGACAAGGTCTGGCGCTTGCGCAAGTCCTTGTACGGCCTCAAGCACTCTCCTCGCTGATGAGACCAGGAGATCACTGGCACCCTGATCAAGATCAGGGTGTAGGATATGTATAGAGCGAGGCAGATCCCTCTCTCTTTATCCGACGGACACCTAAGCAGTTCAGCGCCACCCTGGTCTATGTCGACGACCTTCTAATCTTGTCTCCTTCACTAGAGGCCGTGAAGGAGGCTAAGGCTGTCCTCTAGACTACCTACAAAGTGAAGGACCTTGGTCTTGCAGTAGTGTTCCTTGGAATGGAGATCATGCGAGACTGCAGACGCCGGACACTACTACTCCATCACGCCTGATACGCACGTTTTGTGGGGGAGCACTTCAACGACCTCCTCGACGCAGTGCCTACGGCCTCCACACCTCTCATGCCTGACGGGCACGATGCCCTGAAGGTGGATGATCCAAGTGAAAGACAGCTTCATAGCACTGATGTTGCTGGCGTGGCAGTACAAGCCGGCCAGCTAACTCACTAGCACACACAGGTGGAGGTGAGAACGGCAAGGGGTTGGCTAGGGACACAAGTATAAGTGTCAGAAGCTACAAATATTGAATTGTACAGAGAGAGGTAACAACTGAGGCCTAGACAACCTAAATAGTGTCTCTAATATAGTGGGTGCACACACATGCAGTGCGCAAGGACGCTATTTTCTTGTAGGACTAAACAGTGGCAAAAACACATTTTTGGCCACAATTCCTTGCAAACACATCAGAGTGACAAGCCCTTTGAACCAGAACGACCGCATTGACAAGATCTACTTGCTGATAGGTTGCACGCCTATGTGCCATCCCATAGCAAGAGTCTAAAGCATGCGAGCATCTTCTGGGCGTCCGTCGCCGCCGGCCGCCGGTCTTGTGCCACTGTCGTCAGTCTCAAGGATCTGCACGTGAATGGACATGAGCTGAGGGGTCACCGTAAGCTGTGTGCGACACACTCAACAACACTCCCCCATGATCAGAGGATGAAACATGTCCATGCACATGAAGACACTAAAGTCGTAAAGAGTATGAAACGCACAGCCACTGCAGGCAGCAAGTACAGCACACGCAAGGTGGCACATGAGAAATCAACCTGCGATAGGGATGGGGCAGAGTCCCACGGAACGAGTGGCCGTATGAAACTTCGAACGACCCAGAGCCTTGGTCAGAAAATCCGTGGACTGCCTGTCACTGCCCACCTTGATGACTTGAATCTCACCACAATCAACCAGATCTCGCACGAAGTGGTGCTTGAAATTGATGTGCTTTGTGCGTGCATGGAACACACCTGAGATCTTGGCGATGGCCTCCGCGCTCATGTTGTCACATTGGAGAACCATAAGAGGAACTGATTGACGTAGTTCACGCAACAGAAAGATGAGCCAAACACATTCCGCTGCACCAGCGCCTAGAGCAACATACTCTGCCTCAACAGTGCTGCGTACGATGCAGCCCTGCGTCCCACTTCGCCAAGACACTACAGTGCCTCCAATTAGAAAGATGTAGCCGGTGCGGTTCTTGCCATCTAGACTCCACGCCTAGTTATTGTCTGTGTGCCCATTGAGTACAAAAGACACCTCCTTGCGAAAGCATAGGCTGAAGTGTGCGGTGGATAGGATGTAGCACACACACCAGACTAGGGCCTCCAGTATTCGCTTGCGTGGAGCCTACGAGAACTGGGCAAGTAGGTTGACAGTGAAGGCAATGCCGGGCCGTGCCGTGGTGGCCAAGTACATGAGTGAGCCGATGACTCGCAGGTTCAACGTCACATCAACCGGCTCCCCCAGGTCAGCAGGGTCATCTACTTCCAGGGCGACCTGCCCCTCAAGGGTCATGGGCGTGGAGGGTGTGCGGACGACATCGAGGAGGTCGGCAAAGCGCTCCCCAACAGTCTCTTCTTGGCGTCCCTGATGGACACGGAGTGTGCAGCAAACACAGTTGCGTATGATCTCCATCTCGAAGAAGATAGAGGCCTCACCAAGATCTTTCATCTTGTAGGCCGAGGAGAGAACGGTCTTGGCAGCGTTCACTGCTCCCAGGTTGGGTGAGGCGATCAGAAGATCGTCCACGTAGACGAAGATCACAGCGAGCGGTGCTGGGGACTGTGAGAGGAACAGGGATGGATNGTCATCTACTTCCAGGGCGACCTGCCCCTCAAGGGTCATGGGCGTGGAGGCTGTGCGGACGACAGCAAGGATGTCGGCAAAGCGCTCCCCAACAATCTCTTCTTAGCATCCCTGATGGACACGGAGTGTGCAGCAAACACAGTTGCGTATGATCTCCATCTCGAAGAAGATAGAGGCCTCACCAAGATCTTTCATCTTGTAGGCCGAGGAGAGAACGGTCTTGGCAGCGTTCACTGCTCCCAGGTTGGGTGAGGCGATCAGAAGATCGTCCACGTAGACGAGGATCGCAGTGACCGGTGCTGGGGACTGTGAGAGGAACAGGGATGGGTTAGCATCACTCTGAACATACCCAACGCGTCTGAGCGTGTTGGTGATCTCCTAATTTGAGCAGCGAGGTGACAGTTTCAAGCTATGCAAGGCCTTTTGCAGCCGTTACATGCGACCGGTACAATCCTCAAAGCCGGGTGGCTGGACCATGTAGATCTCCTCCTCAAGGTCTCCGTTCAGGAACGCGTTGTTGACATCCATCTGATGGAGTTCCAAATCATGCTGAGCCACCTGGCTCAGCAGCGTGAGAGTGGTCATCATCCGGCCAACAGGGGCAAAGGTCTTGGTTTAGTCCATGCCAGGGACCTGAGAGAAGCCTTTTGCTGTCAGGCTTGCTTTGTAGTGCTCCACAGTGCTGTCTGGCTTGAGCTTCTTGCGTAGAACCCACTTGGCCTTGATGGCCTTGCGGTTATTTGGAAATTCAACCAGTTCAAAAGACGCCGTGCTCTCGGATGGCATCAAGCTCAGCATGGCAGGCTGTGCACCACTACTCAGCGTCGGGGGCCGACAAGGCCTCAGACAGACTGGTGGGATCGGGAGACAGTAGTGGTGCATTGCGTGTAACCAGGGCATAAGCCGCAGAGGGAGGGTCGACTGTCACCATGGACTCAGCGGCGTCACGAGCAAGACCGCGCTCGTGAGAAAGGAGTGCCATACCAGTGGCACAGCTAGGATGAACCTCAGCGAGGCCACTCAGGCCAAGGGCCTTTGTGCCCGGGTCACGGCTGATGACGCTGCGCATGGGGTGAGGGCGGAGATGTTCGCCGGGTGCCCGTGTGTAGGGATCCGACGGGGCAGGAGCGGTGGGCTCTGCCAACTCACATGCCAGTGTGGACTGCACAGTAGGCGCGCCACTCGAGGCTAGCATGGCCTCAATAGCCAAGGACGGGCCCACGGCGGACGCAGGCGCATCCGCGGCCGGAGGCTGGGCCGGCTCAGAGCCAGAAGCAGACGTAGGATCAGGCTGAGCCTCAGATGCGGAGGCAGACTCGGACGTAGACTGGGACACGGGCAAGGGCGGGGAGTTAGGGGCACAGGAGCGAGCCACAGATGGGGCGAGGCTGGGGGTGCCGATGGGCACAGCCTCTAGGGACAGCCCCTGGGGTGTCGGCGACGGAGTGAACGTACTGGCCGGGGGTACTGTGCCAACCGCGCCAGGAGCCTCCCCCACGCTACGGGGTCCGGCACACCCAGGGGCATGAGCAACACACAGAGCGTGGATGCAGGCAAGGTAGTAGAAGGTGAGATGCTCAAAGAAGAGAGCATCACGGGACTCCATGATGTGGCATCGCTTAGGGTCCCAGAACCGCCAGCCCTTTGACCGCAGGGCGACGCCAATGAAGGCGCAGATGCTGCCCCGCGGAGAAAGCTTGCTCCCTTGCTGCTCCGGTGTGAACTAGACGCAGGAAAGGGAGCCTTAGACACGAGCCAGGCGCAAATCCGCGCAACGCCCGTACCAGAGCTCGTAGGGTGTGCGGTGACCTGGGAGGGCGCCGTGGGGAATGCGGTTCCATACCCAAGTCATGTACGCCATGCCCTCCGATGCAAAGTCCTCAGGCATGGTGCTGTCGGCGCACATGGCGCGGACCGCACCCTCCATGATGCGGTTCTAGCGCTCTGAGACATCGTTCTGCTGGAGGTTGGCAGGAGCAGAGAGGTTGTGAAACACAGCAAGGTCGCTGAAGGAGCGGGCCATGTCACCGAGGTAGTCGCCACCGCGGTCCGAGTGAAAGGTCTGAAGGTGGTGGGGAGACTAGCGCTCGGCGATGACCAGTCAAATGCGGACTCCAATGCCGGCATCGCTCTTCTGACACAGACTGTAGACCCAGCGCATGCGCGTGAATTCATCAGTCAACGTCAGGACGTAGCGACCATGGTCCTCCTGAAACTCGACGAAGAGCGGACCCATGAGGTCGGAGTGGACAAGCTCCAAGGGCCAATGAGCCCTGGAGACAGACGCAGGATAGATATATCGGTGCATTTCGCCTTCAGCACAGGCCAGGCAGTCGGTGGTGGGCGGTGCCTCGAAGGACGCCGCATCAAGACTGAGAGCATGCTGAGTGCAGATCAGCCTGTCGACGACCCCTAGGTGCACATGACAAAGGCGTCGATGGAGGAGACGGTGGTGCTTGGGGGATAGAGAACCAGCGACAAAGACACGAGCAGTGGGAGACGGAGACAAAGGAGGAACACTCACAGAGGACCCAGAGATGTGATATAGATCATCGACGACCGTCCCAATTAGGGTGGTCTCCTTGGTGTCTCGCACAAAGATGCGAGCATCGGCAGTTGTGTGTGTGACACCGGGGCCCAGCTTGGTACAAGCACGGACAGACAGCAGGCTCGGTTCCAGATCACGGACAAAGAGAACGTCAGAGATGTATACGAGACCAGCGGGCCCGGTGAACTGCGCCACCCCAACACCCTGGACAGGGACCTCATGGCTAGCTGCATTGCGAACAGAGCGAACAATGCCAACAGGATGCAAGACGACAAAGGCGTCATGGCGACACGTCATGTGATGGGTGGCACCAGAGTCAACAAACCAGGTGGCATCGGTGATACGCGTACAAGGGGCAACGTAGCACTCGGCGACGGAACAAGGTGCGACAGCAGGAGGCTCAGCGGGGAATATGAGAAGGCGACCAGCGGAGCGTACTTGAGCAGCATGCAGCCAAGACACATCATCGGGTCGATCACGCGCACACGACTGGGCATGGGGACCACCACGGACATCATCACATAACGACACATACAGTCCACAGGTAGTAGGACCCCTCAACTCAGTCAACTCACTCGCACCTCCTTGAGATGAGCGAAAGGCGAGGAGCTGGTGTAGCTCGACGATCGTCCTGTCGTGTTTGGCGAGTGCCTGATCGTGAGGATCCGCGGAGGGAACCTGCCATAACGGCGGACTCCTCTGGGATGGCTGCGGTAGTGGCGACCGAGCGGGCGTTCGCACCGGATGTTTGGAACAAGCGCGCCTCATGCGCTTGCTGCAGTCCACAGGTGACCTTGGCCCAGTCCAATGGGCGGCCTGTCAGGCGAGTGCAATCGGGATAGCGATGGTCTTTCCCGCAGTTGAAGCACACGGGCCAGTGGCCCGTCGTGTTGCGGGAGCCGCTACTGCCACCGATGCTGTTGCTGTTGCCGCCGCTCCTACTGCTCCCGTTGTTGTTGCCACGGCTGACACTACTGGTGTTGGTGCCGTTGCTGGTCCCGCCACTGGAATCACCACCTCACGACTCGCAACCCTTCTTCCCCTGAGTTGCAGCCGGCGTTGCTGTAGACGGCAAGGAGGGAGATGCGATGGCAACTGCAGCTAAAGCGGTGCTGCGACGAGCGCGGTTCATAGCAACCATGCCAGCGACCTCCAAGAAGTGGAAGGTGGCCCAGCACAGCAGGGTCCCGTCGCTTGCCATGTTGCGAAGGAGAGTCTGGTCAAAGTTGCTGAAGACGCGCGCGTAGTCCGGGTAGATGCCGTAAAGGATGATCTGGAGGGCGGATTAATGTGCGGGAGCATCATCTCCTAGCTCCTCGTATAACTGGATCGCCCGGTGCCAGTAGTCATCTATAGACTCATGAGCATTCTGGCAAAGGGAGTTGAAGTCGGCGAGGTGCTGAGACGTCAGAGCCAAGGTGGCGCCCTCAAACAAAGTGACAACCAGTGCCCAACCAGTGCAGGGGTCAGCTCTCGAGCCGGTCAGGGAATCGCCAAGGAAGCGACTGAAGTCCTTGGTGAAGTCCGGGGCGGCCTTCATCAAACCGGAACAGGCGCGGAACGACATCTGTGTCTAGGTGGGATGAGACTCCTGGTATGGAGTTAGGTAGTAGGCGAGGACTCCCTCGCTCATGGCCCACATACAAAAGCGTGGTTCCCAGGGCTTGAAGTCGTTCCCAGTCCGGAATATGGGAGGGCCCGACTCAAACCACTCGGGTGGATTGACCGTCGTCAGAGCGACGGCTGAAGCCACGACGGGGCAGGGCATAGAGGAGGTAGCCCCCTTACCTAGGCGGGCCCGCAGAGCCAACTCCTCAAAGCTCAAAGGGCGGCGAGATGTGCTTGGGCCAGCGGCGGTGCTCGAGCTCGTGCCCTCGAGGGCTGCATTGGCCTCACGCGCCCGGCGACGTGCCTCCAGGAGGATGAGGCGCGCTCACAGTATCTCCTCCTTGCTCTCCTTGCCAGAGTCAAAGAGGTTCTCCGCGACCTTATGAGCACTACCTTCGTGGGCGAGGTGGTCCTCGCTCGAGTTAGCGGACGGATACTATTGTTGCTATTGCAGGGACTGCTGCTACTGAGGTAGTAAGCCCTTGATCAGATCCTGCAGCTCAACGACCTGCTTTGTCAAAGCATTGCGGCTCTCAGCTTGCTGGTCAGCCAACACGCTCACCTGGCGTGCCAATGTTGTTGGGCTCAGCGGGCGCTGCTGCTGATGCTCTTGCGGCTGCTGTTGCTCCTGCTGTTGGTGCTGCTGCTACTACTGCTGTTGTCGCTGCTGCTGCTGTTTGCTGCTCCTGTTGCTGCAGCTACTACTGCGGCAGCTACTCCTAGTGCTCATGATGCTGCTACTGTTCCAGAAGTCGTTGTGGTGACGATGGCGGGGCCCGGCGTTGGACGCTAACGGAACTGCCATCGGCAGCTGCGTGAGTGGCGGCGCAAACGGTGGTTTGCTTCAGCATGACGACCAGTTGCTTCCGCCACTTTCTTTCGCCGCGGCATGCTCCCGCTAAATACCTTTGCAGAACGGTTCCTCAGAACACTGTCGCGGAACACCACCGCAGAGCAATGTTGCGAAACACCGCCGCGAAACAAATCCGCCACATAACACAGCCGCAAAGCACCACCGCGGAATACCGCCACGGAACGCCACCGTAGAATACCGTCGTGAAACGTCTACCGGGCTGCTTCGCGGTGGTTGCGGAACGTTCTGATCGTGGAGCAGTCGTAGAACGCTCCCGCGAAACGCCGTCGCGGAACGCTGCCGCGGAATGCCACCGCAGAACACTGCTGCGGAACACCATCACAGAGTTGTGTCGTGGAACACCACCGCGGAACAAATCAACCGCGGAACACTTCCACGGAGTACCACAGCGGAATACGCCGTATAACATTGCCGCAAAAAACGGACGTGGAACGGCTATCTGGGCTGCTCCGCAGTGGTTGCAAAACGTTCTGGCCGCGGATCAGCCGCGGAACTGCTCCGGACGTGCGACCACGGAACTCGGTGGATTACCGCCGGCGTGTTCCGAAACCGCTGCGGAGCTGCCGTGGTGGAATGTCGCGGATCCGCGGAATCACCGCGGATCTGCTACGACACTGTCACCGCGAGGAGGTGCCCTTTTGGAATGCCACGTCCCACCGTGGCACCTGTCGGCGTGTTCCGTTGTGGCCGCGCAGTGGCCGCGTCTGTTGCGGAGACCTCGCTGCCGCGGAACACCACGGGTGTTGCGTGGAGCGACTTTTGCTGTTGCGGAACGGCCGCGGAACGTGCGTGGAGTTCTTACAAAAACGGTGGAAATGGTGGTGGGTCCTCCCTAGACCTCCCGCCGAGGCAGTGGCGACTGCTGCTGTTGCGACTCCAGGCAATGGCTGCAGCTCCTCACTACTACTACAGTTGCTGCGCCTTTGCTACACAGCTGTGCGAGCACTGGCTCGCTGCTGTGATACCATGAAAGATAGCTTCCTAGCACTGCTTTCGTTGGCGTGGCAGTACAAGCCTGCCAGCTAACTCACTAGCATTCACAAGTGTAGGTGAGAACAGCAAGGGGTTGGCTAGGGACACAAGTACAAGTGTCAGAAGCTGCAAATATTGAATTGTGCAGAGAGAGATAACAACTGAGGCCTAGACAACCTAAATTCCCTCTCCGACCTAGTGGGTGCATAAACACGCGGTGCGCAAGGGCGCTAGTTTCTAGCACGAAAAAAGAGTGGCAAAAACACTGTTTTTGCCATAACTCCCTGTAGACACGTGAGAACGACAAGTCGTTTAAACCAGAACAGCCGCATTGACAAGATCTACATTCTGATAGGATGCACGTCTATGTGTTGTCCCAAAGCACGAATCTAAAACATGCGAGAGTCTTCTGGGCGTCAGTCGCCGCCGGCCGCCGGTCTTCTACCACCGTCGTCAGTCTCAAGGATCTGCACGTGAATGGACATGAGCCGAGGGGTCACCGTAAGCTATGTACGACACACACACACACACACACAACAACACCAACACTGCTGTGGGAGACAGTGGATGTGACCTTGTACCTCCGTCTCATCGGATCTGTGACGTACCTGGCCAGTACCACACGTCCTAACGTCACCTTTGTCGTCAACCTCCTTACACAGTTTCTACGCACTAGAGCCCTTCACGCGGCTATCCGAGTGGTGTAGTACGTGGTCTCCACATCGTACCTCGGACTCTGCTTCTGCCGGCATTGTTCGGTGGTCCTTGACGGCTACAGTGACAGCGACTGGGCCTGGAGACCAGATGGACGCAGTCGCACCGGTTACGTGTTGCTGCTCCGTGGTACCGCTGTGTCCTGACGCAACGCAAAGCAAGGCTGCGTTGCACGCAACTCATCGAAGGCAAAGTATGTTGCTCTGCGTGTAGGGGCTGCTGAGGCGGTATGGCTGCAACGCCTATTCCTTGAGCTGGGTCAGTCAGTATCTGCCATTCTGCTTCGTTGCGAAAACCAGAGTGCCCTTGCCATTACAAAGAAAACTGGAATCTTTCACAATGGCACGAAATACATTGCGGTTGAGCATCACTTTGTGCGTGATCTGGTGGAGTGACACGTGATCTCCGTCATACGGGTTCGCATTGACATGCAGCCTGCTGATTTCTTTATGAAGGCACTAGCACGCGGAAAATTTGTGGTGGCCATTCGTTACGCTGGGCTTCGCACCTTACCTAATAGTGGTTGAGTATGGGGTGTATCGGTGTCCGTGTCACATTTGTCTTTGCACTCGTTGTTGTACTCGTTTTAGTGCACGCGTATGGACATGCATACCATCGGGTCATAAGGGAGTGTTGTGAATTGTGATGTTCCTGTCGACCTGTATAGTTAACCGTGACCACTCGGCCGTGTCCATACTTGTGCAGATTCCTGATGCGGACCCTGGCGGTACCGGTGCGTTTTCTGGTGGTGGACTACCAGCTTGGATCTGACCGACGACCATTCGAGAGTTCTCGACGCTGTCCGGGACCTCCTTCAGTTTCTTTTACAGGATGCAGGAGTTTATTGGTGGATTGGGTGTGGGCCCAATTTGCATGTTTTTGCGTTGTGTGTCTACTGCTTGATGCCGGATGCATGCATGTGACTAGTCATAGCGTCCGACCTGTGATTCCGCACGTCTAGGTTCAGACGGCGTTGCATTCTGACATGTATGCGTAGAGTTACGGCCAAAACAATGGTTTTGGGCCGATTTTAGGACATCGTGTGCTGCCGCGTGCGACACCCGCTGTGCGCCGCGGCAAATGCTTATGCCATGGACCTGTCATTTGTCATTTCTTTCTGCAAATGCTATTGAAGCATTATGACACTTTGCCTTGTGTCACCTGGCCAGACCATTGCCGTTGTGTGGACGATTTGTGACCGTCGTCACCGTCTGACCAGACACTGATGCCTAGTCGACGGCTTTGTCGCTAGGAAGCTTCCACGCATCTTCTCATTTGGTGGCGAATTTCCAATCAGGTTGGAGTTTGGTCCACTCTTGTGCCGCGCTGGATTGAGCAGAGGGTCAAGATAAACTTTGCTCTAGATGGGCGGTTTCGCTCGATCCAGATCAAGGTGGGTCGAGGAATGCCCTCTACGTTGCTTGTAGTCGTCTCCTGCTGGGGCCATTTGCGAGAGTCTAATATGCTATGAGACGACTTGGAAAATGAATGGCGTCACTTGTTTTTCTTCGCACATCTGCCAAGTGGGGTGTGTTGTTGCTTTTTGGGTTGTGTTTCACATCCATCTTGTTTATCCAATGGAATGTGGGAAAAACATAAGTGTGCGCCTTATTCACTGGAGGGGTGTGTCACATTTTGTTCGAGCTTCCCAAAGTGGACAGGGTGGGACAGAGAACGAGGGAGAGGAATTCACAAGAGAAAGTGGACCCTAAACAGAAAACAATAGGGATACTACGTAAAACGAAAATCCAAAGTTGACATTTCCAGTTTACTGGCTATTGAAACGGGTACCTTCTGTAATCGTGATTTCGTTCTGTCACTTCGCGTCTATGCGAGTCGCAAACTCAGCAGCTCTTTTATATTTGCCCCAAATTATAGGTGCCATCGGTTGAGGTCTGACTGACCTCTGTGGCTTCGCGTGGCTCCTCTCGACACCTGCGGAGATGTGTTGGCGCTGCGTCAGCCAGCATAGCATACCATGGCCGGGGTCACAGGCCATCACTGATGGGCTTGAATATTCGACAACGAAAACCGGCTGATGGCCGGCTGTTCCGGCGCGAAGTTTCATGGCGCTAACCGCCCTCGTAGTTGGCTCTAAAGATTTGACATGTTCGCGCTAACTTCGTCACCGCCACAACTGGTCGTGAAATCGTCTTCGACTGATGGCGTATGACCGTGATGGTGATGGACCGACAGCTCCACCCGGCTGTCAGCGCTCATGACTGCCCATCAACGCCTATCGACCCTTTCGACTGATGGGCGCTGATGGGCCGTCGTCGTCATCGTGCGAAACTGGAAAATTTTAATGAAATAACCCGCCCTCGGATCAGATAACACCTGCCTGTTTCGCACGACTGCAAAACTCGCATTACCCGTTGACCCATTCTAAAGTAAAAATTGAACTAGTGGCGGGAAAGATGCGATTTTTTACCCATCAGCGATGGCTGATGGCCTGTGACCGTGATGGCCAGTAAATCGTTCCAGATAGTCCGTCCGATTTACTTTTGTCGTTCCCGCGCTTTTTTTTAATGGCCTAATTCCGCGATACCCACTGTTTCGGCCGCCAAATTTTGTCCTGGCCACTTCTCACACATTAATCACACGCTACTCACTTTACAGAGAAGATGCATGCAGTACCCACTGTTTTTGCACGTCCATAAAAACATGCATGCCGTACCCACTGTTAGAAACAAATTCACGCTACACCCGATTCGTCCTCCATACGATTTTAGGCACAGCGGACATCCGAAGTATTTGTTTTTAACAGTGGCTATCGGAAGTATTATGTATATTTTGTGGACGTTATACGCATGGTTCTGCAAAAGTGGCCCTCCCATGCTTTATATGCGAAAAGTGGGTACGACGTTCTTTTGTTGCGAAGACAGTGGGTATTAGGCAAGTGTACCCTTTTTTTAAACCCCATCTGATGGCCTGTGACCCCGGCCCTTGCCGGCACGCTCAGCCACATTCTGGCAAGCTCGCTTCCAGGCGTGCATGCTCTCCTCGCCTGCTGCCGTGAGGCACCGCATGGCATGTGGGTTGAACCTCTTCCTCTTCAATTGGGTGGTCAGGGCTCCAGCTCATGGCATGTCGTGTTATGGTGCTTGGCTGCAAGGGCACGGCGACGGCTCGCAGCGGCAGATGTCGACATGGCGGCCCTAGAGGGGCCTCTCGAGCGCACCAGCCTCGTTGACTTGGCACCACAACGCACGACAGCGACCGTCTCCCGTGTCTCCTGGGCGTGGGCCGATGGGACGCGTGGACGGGCAGCGATGGGGCGGCATGCGCTCGTCTTCAACCTGCTTCTGCTCGTACTGCTGCTGCTGTCGACGCCGTCGCCGACCCTTCCTGCTGCTATCGCCTCAGCAGGTAGGAGAGGAGGAGAGAAGTTGCGTGGGAGGCGATGAGTGGGAGCACGCGCATGCAGTTGACATCGCATCCGCATGACAGCGATTTCTCACTCTGTCTACCTCTGTCCGCAAGGTCTCGCGCGCAAAAGCGCGAGGCATCGACGCCCAGGTAGAACCAGCAGTCGGTGCACTTTCGAGCTGCTTGCCCGAGAAGCAAGCCGAAGGAAGAGGGAGCGAGAGACAGAGACGGCAGAGGACAGAGTTGGCAGAGACAGACATGGCTCGCGGTTAGACGCCACCTCAGCCTTCCCTCAATGGCGAGGGAGAGAGCGAGGAAGGTACGACACGCCGCCTCCTCCCTCTCTCTCTCGACGAGACGGAGGGAGCGAGAGAGCGACGGCGTCGTCTCACGGCGGCCATGCGCGACGACAGCGACAAGCTGGCAAGTGCCGAGAAAAAAGCACCCCATCTCCCCCCTCCCATGGCACTCAAAAGCCCACCGCAGCTGAATCCATCCTGCAGACGTCGGCATTCGCGTCTTTTTCTTTGGTGATTCAATTTGTGTGTAGCAGCGCGCACACGTCCACCACCACCACCACCACCAACACCACCACCACCAGCACTGCCACCACCAACGCACCGCAGCGCTCAACACTTCCCTCAAGGACCTCCACAATCCAGCCTCCACTTCCCTTCTGTAATTCAGTGTGTTGAAGCCTGTCCCGTCGGTCCGTGCTGAGGGAAGGGGGCGGGCCATACATCACAGAGCTCGAATTGATTCTGGCCTTGGAAGAAGAAGATGGCGATGAAGACAGAGACTGCGCACTCGTGGGAGCACGAGGCGGAGGGCAAGCTGAGGGGGCTCGTGCTGTCGTCGGAAGACGAGAGCTTCGACCCCGTCCGCGTCATCGCGCCGCATGTGGACAAGCTCGCGCCTGTCGTGCCGGCGGGCCGCGAGACGCAGTGCATCGGCCGTATGCGCTTCGACAAGAACACGGAGCAGCAGCTCAACAACATGATCAAGTAGGCCGGGTTTGACTTGCTCTTGGTTCTGACCCCCCCCCTCACCCCTCTCCTCTGGCTACTCCCCTCGTCCCATCTCCCTCCGACCATCCTGCCCTTTCTGCTTCCAGCCCCGCCCACCCCTCTCCCCCCTCATGCCCTCCCGCACTCTCCCCT
>SZWC01000947.1:211755-227727 GCA_023375785.1 Penium margaritaceum
GGGGGGGGAAAGAGGGAGAGAGGGAGAGGGAGAGGGAGAGGTGTTGTGTTGTGAGTCGTACCTTGCCATTTGTACAGCTGTGACCACTCGGCCTTGTCCATGCTCGTGCAGATCCCTGATGCGGACCCAGCTGGCACTGGAGCACCGACGGGTGGTGGCTCCACTCACCAACAACTGCCAAACAGCTACCACGACGTCCCAGGCACTTGCAGGGATGCTCTGAAGTTTTTCTGTGGTCGCTAGAATTTTCTCTGTGGAGTGACTTATGAGCCCCATTTGCATGTTTTGCATTGTCTATCCACTGATAGATGTTGGATCTGTGCGTGTGACCAGTCGTAGCATCTGGCTCAAGATTTTACATCTCTAGGTTCAAATGGTGTTGCATTCGGATACCTGTGCGTAGAATTACAGCCAAAACAATGATTTTGGGCCGGTTTTAAGACAAAATGACACTGTCGCGTGCGTCACCCGCCGTGCACTGCGGCAGGTACTTATGTTGTGTACTTTTCAATTGTCATTCCTCTCTGCATTACTAAAATACTGGAGCTTATGAGACTTTGCGCAGCTCCCTAGCCTAACACTTCCTGTTTCTTGCACCCGCTTGCTTGCTTGTGCGTCAGCTGACTTGACTGTGTCACCACGTCAGCAACAGCAAAACTAGGAAGCTTCCAAGCAGTTTCTTATGGTATCAAAACGGTAAGGCATCCCTCGCTGAGTTGAGCAGCAGAGACGCAACATTGGAAATAGCAGTGAGAGTCACAGCTAAAGCCATGAGACCCACCAAGCCACGGTGACCCGTCGCAGCAGATTGCAGTAGTGGAGACACCCCTGCAACGGCATCATCACGTCACCACCACAGGGCAGCCAACGATTTCCCAACCCTCTCCAACAGCAATTGAAGCACATGATATGGAGAAGGGGTCCACGAAGGTTCCCAAAAGTTTCGCTTGGGTCGTACCTACCACTCCCCCTAGACGCGAGAGAGTGCAACTGCCCAGATGACTCATTTATGGAGTGTAAGGGCTCGTTAAACATCTCTTACAAAACCCTATCTATTGCATCCCTTCCCCCCTCATTTTGTGCCATGTTGGCTCTAGGAAATGAAACAACGCTCTCAGATTCTCCGGATTTCGGGCTGAAAAGAAAACGGTGAATTTTTTTAATGTTTTTTTTAATGAAATAACCACCACTGTATTCAGCATCCTCTGAGGCATAATCGCTCTAAAATTTGCACTGTTTAGACTTTATGCTGAAATCATCATTATGGGTGATGACGTCAACACCAAGACAGCCAAAACTTTGCCTGAGACATCATTTTTTGCCACCGTTGCAAGTTGTTGAGAAACACCAACGGTTTTTCATTCTAACAACATTGACGTTTGGACCCATACTGGGGAGCATCCATGTCATCATTCCATGACAAGGGTAAGGTGCTAAAGGACCCCTCCTCTTTCTCCTCTTCGGCTATCATGATTCCACAGTCAGAGTCACTTGCGATCGACGAGCTTCATTGGATGCACGATGAGATGCACTGCCAATAGCAGCGTCAGATCAACGCGCAAGGGAGATCATAGAGTTACTTTGGGGTTCTACAGGGGCCTCACAGCCAACACTAGGAGGGCCTGTTGGAGCTGTAGCATCCGTTCAACAGTCTATGCCCTGTACAGCACCGTAACCTCAGGACCTGTCATCACTTGTTGGCACTTGGGATATGGAGGAGATGGAGGATGACACACGTGAGGACAAGATTCGCGTCCTGAGGAGCGTATTTGTGAGTTGCGACTGGGGTCCTTTCGGTGGCGTTTCGCCTACTTGTCTCCCTGTGCCTTGTCCACCTTCTCACGGGCCTCAGGTTGCCCTCCCCACGTAGCAGCGGCCGAAGGACTTTTAGACGTCTCCATCCCATTGCGACAGAGATAAGGGCTTTGATTGTTGGGAGACATTGTTTTAAGTTTGGGCCGACTCTGAGGGCATCTCGTCCTACCACCTCAGCCTACTACCACAACCATTACCAGACTCGTGATGCTCACCAGGTCCAAACAACAACGAGAATGATCCGTCATCTCCTCTACGCCATGCCACAGAATAGTGTGGCCGACTTCCGACCCTTCCTGGGTGATTCGCGCCAGAGCTGGGAGCTGGCCCTGACACTTCTCGCTGCGGAGACCCATGCCACGAGGGCGGCCTGACTCCTTGAGTTTCACTCACTCTGTCAGGGTTCCATGGAGCTTGCAGTTGACTACTAGAGGTGTGAGATGCGCTTTACACGCGCCTTGGGACCGGTGGCGGGATGCAGTTGTGGGTACTCGATACCATCATGATGAGGTTGCACTTGGACCATGTGAAGCTCTTTACGAGCTTCGACCGTGTGGCTCCCTCTGAGTTTTCCGAGTCACTATAGGTGCTTCCTTAGGCCGATCACTACTTCATCTAGGCCACATTGGCTCATGAGGCTGCCATCGCCCATCAGTAGAGTCCACTTGTTGTAGCATTGACTACGACCCCTCCTATGCCTCAGTCACAGTTCACTTGTCCCACCTCCACTGCTTCCTCCTCCTCTACCCCAAGTAACCACACTCAAGAAGTTACAACAGCCGCACAGGGGAAAAAGGGGAAGAAGTGACACGGGAAGGGACAGCAGTAACAACAACAGCATCGGCCTGTGAGTAGTGGCAGTGGACGTTTTGTCCACTACTATAACTGTGGAGGTCCTCACTGCTACACGCAGTATGAGCAACCACTTGTCCGGACATAGATCATGTGCGGCCTTCACGGGACCCACATGTAGCGGATTTCCTTGAGTGACACACGGACGGGACACGGCGCGACCAAGACTACAACATGCGTATTTGTTCCACCAGGCGGCGGCAATGATATGAACCCTTGGGATTGCACGATCACAGACCTTCATCAACTGCTCGCGCTTTGTACGTAGTGAGATGCGAGTGTGTTGTCACATCCGAGTGGTCCTGAGACAGCTTGTCTTACTACGTTTGTTTCCCGTGATGATGCTTGTGGTGGAGCTAAGTTGGCTTGCGATGAGGATGGACCTGACGGTAGCGACTGGCTTGACAAGTCACAGATCTGTGCTGTTCGTCGTTTTTATGAGTCCTCTGCTATGCGTCTAGAAGTTGCAGAGTGTTCAATAGCATGTTGCTCACTCTTGAAAACTGGTCGTGAGCCAAGTGGCACCAAGATAATTGACTCTGCCACCCATCACATGACCTGTCTTCGTGGTGACTTCGTTATGCTTGATCCCATTGCGCCCGTTCGGCCAGTTCACGCAGGGCCTGGTGATTCGTTGTTTGTGCAAGGAGTTGAGGTTGTGCGGTTTGATGGTCCATCTGGCCCAGTGTACATTTCCGATGTGCTCTTTGTCCTTGCTCTTGAGCTCAGCCTGCTCTCTGCTTGTGCATACAACATGATCTCAATGGATGTCACTCTTGAGCACTCTACTGAATCTGCAACATACCTGCTCTTGATACACGTGGCATCGTGCTTTGTACCTCGTTGTTGATGGCTTCTATCATGTATCTCATTGCATTCCATCTGTTTCTTCTCTCCCTCTCTCTTTTGTGCGTGTGTTTGTAACTGGTGTTCTCTCTCCTCAGCACCAACACTTATTAAACTGTTGCCTCTGCCATGTGAGCTCGGAAATTGTGTTCAAGCTCATTCAAACTCAATCTGACCGAGGAATTCACACGGATGCTGTGGGTCTACAGCCTCCGCCACAAGAGCGATGCCGCACTGGCGGTCCGTCTGTGGCTTGTGATGGCTGAGTATTACTCTTGTCACATCATGCACACATTTTGCTTGGATCGTGGTGGCAAGTTCTTAGGCGAGATGGATGCCTACTTTGCTACGCACACTATCTTTCACCAGTTCTCCGTCCCTACTACGCCACAATAGAACAATGTGTTTTAGCATTAGAACCGCACCATGGAAGATGTGGTTCGGGCTATGCATTCTGAGTGTGGTCTTCTGGATTCCTTTACCTTTGAGGGCTTCTCTTACATGACGTGGGTTTGGAACCGCTTGCCGCATGGTCCGTTTCTAGACCATGTCTCGCCATACGAGTTGTGGTCCGGCCATCGTGTTGATCTCCGTCTTACCCGTGTTTGGGGGTCCCTTTCCTGCGTCTGGTATATCAAGAACCAGCAGGGGTCCAAGGTCTCACTTTGGGGACGCATGTGTACCATCTTCGGCATCTCCCCGCAGTCAAAGGCCAGGTGCTTTTGGGACCCTGCTCGCCATCAAAATGTCGAGTCTTGAGATGCTCTCTTCTTTGAGGTTCTCACCTACCGCGACTTGTCCAGCATTCGGTCTCTGGCCACGGACCACATTCCTACCTGTGTGGCCGCCCGGTGGATGGAGGAGTTTATTCCAGTGGATGGGTCTGTCCAGGCATCCTCACCTGCGCTCCAGCATCCGGCTGCTGACGATCCGGTCATCATGGATGTGGGTCCAGTAGCCTCACCAGTCCCCGTTGGTACACCTGATGCTGTGCTTGTGTCAAACCCCTCTGGCACACCTGATCCCGTGCCGGTGCCAGATCCCTCTGGCACACCTAATGTCATGCCAGTGTCGGTCCCCTTTTGCACACCTAATCCCGTGCCAGTGTTCGTCCCCTTTGTCACACCCACTCACGTGCATGCACCTATTCCCCCTACGGCTATGGGCCAGGAACTTCTCCACAGCCTTGGGCGAGCGCCTTAGCATCTAGTTACTCCCTCAAGCCCGGTGGTCGTCTCAACCACTGGCCTCTAGGGCTCAGCGGACTACTGACTGGGTGCCTAGATGCCGAACTCGTAGTGCTCAGATTGGCAAGCCTACCACTAAGACCCTTGGCTTGAGTGTCCAGGCAGATGACATTGAGGTGCATCCGATATGTCCTACCAGCCATGAGCTAGTCTCCCGAGACTTCTTGCGATGCCTAAGTCAACCTTGTCGTGGACAGACCGAGTCTAGAGGCGTGCATCTTAGCCACCACTAGCTCTCTCTTGACGACACCTGATTCAGGCACGTTGAAGGAGGCATTCTCATCTCAGGATATAGACTTGTGGTATGCTACGTGTGAGGATGAGCTGAGAGCCATCTATAAGCACAATGTCTATGAGTTTGTCGACCTCCCGCCCGGGTGGAAGGATGTACATGCCAAGTGGGTCTTTTGTAAGAAGGTGAAGCGTGCTGGCACAGTGGATTGCTACAAGGCTCGCTTGACAACATAGGGATTTTTACAGGTTGAGAGTGTAGATTTCACTGACACCTTCGCACCCGTTGGGCGCATGAGTACCGCTTGCACTTTGTTTGGGGTTGTTGTTGACCACAAATGGGAGCTGCACCAGATTGATTTAAACGATGCGTTCCACCATGGTACCTTAGAGGAGGAGATGTACATGGTCCAACCACCTAGATTCGAGGTTGGTGACAAGGACTGGCGCTTGCACAAGGTCTTGTATGGCTTGAAACACTCATCCAGGTGCTAGAACATGGAGATCACCAGCACACTGACACGTATCGATTACGTGAGAGTGACGCAAACCCATCCCTTTTTCTGAGACGGACAATTTAGAGCTTTAGCGCCACCCTAGTCTATGTGGACTGCCTCCTGATTGTGTCTCCTTCTATGGAAGCCGTGAAGGAGGCCAAGGCAGTCCTTCAGGCTGCCTACAAGATGAAAGACCTTGGTCCCACAATTGTGTTTCTCGGGATGGAGACCGTGCATGATCATCAACGACGGACACTCTTGTTGCATCAGGAACGTTATACCAACGTTGCGGGCAAGTATTTTGCTAACCTCCTTGGTGCAGTTCCTAAAGCCTCCACCCCCATCACACCTCACGGGCAGGATACTCTGAAGGTAGATGATCCAGCACAACCGGGGGAGACAATCGACATGGCCTTTTGATTGTGCCTGATTGGCTCTTTGATGCACTTGGCCACTACCACACGACCCAACATTCCCTTTGCAGTCAACCTCCTTATACAATTTTCAAACTCCTTGGGCGAGGGCCCTTCATGTGGCAGTGCGAGTGGTGCGACACGTGGCATCTACACCATACCTCAGACTCTCTGTTTGACGGTAGTGTTTGGTGGTAGTTGACAACTACAGAGACAATGAATAGGCGTGGAGTCTTGATGGGCGCAATCAGACAGGCTAACCATTCCTGTTGGATGGCACCGCTCTGTTGTGGCGCAGCGGCAAGCAGGGTTGTATCATACGTAGTTCATCAGAGGCCGAATATGTTCCTCTCGAGGTCTGGGCTGTTGAGGTGGTGTGACTACAACATCTGTTTCATGAGTTGCATGAATATGTGCCTTACGTCGTTCTACGCTGTGACAACAATAGTGCTCTTGCTATTGTAGAGAACTCTGGTGTGTTTCATGCACGCATGAAGCACATTGTTGTTTGTGATATTGTAAAGGGAATGGTGATCTCCGTCGTCTAGGCAGGCACGGACATGTAGCGGGCTGACTTCTTTACCAAGGTACTTGCACGCGGAAAGTTCATGGTTGCCATTCGTTCTTTCGGGATTCGCCCCTTGCTTAAGAGTGGCTGAGAGTGGGGTGTGTGAACATGGATTGTTGAGCATCTTGTTGCGCACTTATGTCAGTTATGCACGTGTATGGACATGCGTACCATCGGGTCCATGGGGAGTGTTATGATGTGAGTCGTCCCCGCCTTTTTCTACAGCTTACTATGCCCACTCGGTCGTGTCCATGCTCGTGCACATCTGTTATGGGGACCTAGTTAGTGCTGGAGCACTGACTTGTGGTCGCTCCACCCACCTGCAGCTGCCAGACAGCCGCCACGACGTCCCAAGTGATGTGCAACTTTCCAGTAGTCGCTAAAGTTATCTTGGTGGAGTGGCTTCTGAGCCCGACGTGCATACGGTGTTGCATTTGGATACCTATACGTAGATTTAAAGCCAAAATAGTGGTTTTGGTTCAGTTTTCAGAGAAACTGACACTACCGTGTGCGTCAATTGCCGTGTCCCGTGACAAGCACTTATCTGTATGCTTTTCAATTTTCAATCCTCTCTACATTACCAAACAAATGGAACTAATGAGACTGTGCACGTCTCCCTAGCCTAACTATTATTGTTTCTTGCACCTGCTTCCTTGCTTGTGTGCTAGATGTTTGGACTACTGCTGTTGTGATTTATGATGTTCCTGTCGATTTCTACAGTTTACTATGACCACTCGGCCATGTCCATGCCCGTGCAGATCCCTGATGCAGACCAAGGCGGTACCAACGTGTTGTCGGGAGGTGGACTACCAGCTTGGAGCTGACCGAAGACCGTCCTAGAGCTCTGGACGCTGCCTAGGACCACCCATAGTTTTTCTGAACCACATAGGAGTTAATCAGTGGACTGGCCGTGGGCCCGATTTGCATGTTTTTGCATCGAATGTCCATCGTTTGATGCTGGATACATACATGTGACCAGTCGCAGCGTTCAGCTTGTGATTCTGCACATCTAGGTTTAGACGGCGTAGCGTTCTGACATGTTTACGCTGAGTTACAGCCAAAACAGTTGTTTTGGGGCGGTTCAAGGACAGACCTTGTGCCGCCGCGTGCGACACCCGCCGTGCGCCGCGGCAGGTACTTATGCCATAGACTTGTCATTTTTCATTTCCTTCTGCAAATGCTATTGAAGAATTCTGAGACTTTGTCTTGTGTCCCCTAGCCATACCTTTGTCGTTGTGTGTACGACTTGTGACTGTCGTCACTGTTTTACCAAGAACTGACGCCTAGTCAGCGGCTGCGCTGCTAGGAAGCTTCCACGCATCTTCTCATGGTATCAAAGCGGTGAGACAGCTCTCGCCGAGCTGCGTAGCAGAGATGCAGCAGACTAGCAGCCGTGAGCATCACCGTTGTAGCCAATCCACACGCATCTGTCCATGTCACCCGACTGCCGGCGACGTCACCCACCTTCAGAATGTGAGAGTGCATCAGCAACAGCCGCTAGCAGCAGCAGGCGACATCTATAACAGGCGGCCGCCGCTAGCAGCTGCAGGCATTGGCGTTGGTAGCTATGATAGCAGGCCGCAGCAATAGTAGGCGGCGACGGGCAGTAGCAACAGCAGCGTGCGGCAGCAGTAGTGCGCAACAACCGCTGCACGGAGCAGGAGCAGCGCGCACTAGCGGTGCGTAGCGGCAGCGGGCAGCAGACGCAATAGGCGGCGGCAGGCACTAGTAGCAACAGGAAGCAGCAACACGCAGCAGCGGCAGTAACACCCAGTAGCGGCAGTAACACGTAGTAGTGGCAACATTGAGCAGTAGCAGCAGCAGCAGCTAGCAACAACAGTGCGTTAGCTTCAGTGCGCACCAGTAGCAGTGCGCAACTAGAGCAGTGCGCTATAGCGCCGCTGCGCAGTACCATCGCGCAGCTACTGCCACAGCAGTGCAAGCAGTTGTACGGCTGCTGCTGCAAGCGTAGGCGCATCAGCAGTAGTAGCCGAGCAGAACCTGTTGCGGAGCTTCCGCACAGCTTCCACGCGCTTGCGGTGGAACAGTCGTCGAACCACCACCAGGGTTGTAAGAAAAAACTATTCTGAGATCAATGTTTTCCTTGCTCACATCATCACGTCCTTGGTGACATCAGCAAACCCTTGTTGACGTCAACACCTGCCTTAGTCAAATTTTGGGGTCAGAAAGTCAGACATTTCTTGCGCTCATCTCCTAGAGAACCTCTAACGGTTATGAAATCCGACCGGTTTTGACGTCCTGGTCCATGCTGAGCGCTGACATGGCTCCGAGCGGTGACAAGGGCAAAGGACCACTAGATCCCTCCTCCTCCTTGTCAGGGGTCATCAGCCCACGTTCGTAGGCCATGGCGGATCTGCGGAGTCTGCAGGATGAGATACGTCGTCAGCAGCATCAGCTGACTGACGCCAACCGTGCACTCACTCATCTTGGTCGTGGTCAGTCCACGGCCCCACACCACACATCCGGGTGAGTCGGCGGTGCCATACCTTCTGCACAGCAGTCAACATCTACAACGAGGAGAGTATTAGGAAAAGACCAGCGACTCTTTGATCTTCTGGATGAGGACCCTGACATGCCAGGGATGGATGATGACACCCATAAGAGGGAGATTCGCGTACTTCAGGAGCGTCTCTGCCAGCTTCAGACGCGTTCCGGTTCCTTATTCTCGGTGATCCAATTCTCGCCTGTTCCCTACCTCGGCGACTTTCCTCGTCCCGGTGTCTTCCCCATCCCTCGTTCCTCCTTGCCACTGGTTGCCCTCCCCACGGAGCAGCAACCAAAGGACTTCGAGACACCGCAACCATGCTATGTCAACTTGGATGGCTTTGACTGCTGGGAGACTCTCTTCCACGTCTTGACCACTTCAGTGGGGGTATGGCCCTACTATCATAGTCCGTATTAGGTTATAGACCGCACTGAGGTGCTGACAGCAACTCGGGTGATGCGCGGACTCCTTTTTGCCATGCCGTGCAAGACTGTCGGGAGGCACGGGCGTGGGTGCTGATCCACATGGGGGCTGGGACCTGGCAATGTCTCTGCTCAGTACAACGACGCATGCCACCCGCGCGGCTCACATTTGAGCTTTCCACTCCCTTCATCAGGGATTTACTGAGTCCGCAAGTGATTACTGGCGGCGTGACATGCGCATCTACATGTGCCTTGGGACTTCAGGAGGTATACAACTCTGGGCGCTCCGCACTCTCATGATCGGAGTCCAACTTGAGCACGCAGACATCTTCTCGGGGTACAATGATGCCGTCCTTGAGCCCTTCTCCACCTCCCTTCTTCCTTGAGCGCATCAGCTCTTGCTCTTGGTGACTTCCGCCCGCGAGGCAGTCGTGGCCCACCAGGAGAGTTCTCTGCTGCAGCAGTCATCATGTCGCCGCCGACGCCCCTCTTGTAAACCACTTCTTCATCCTCTGGTACACCCTCCTCTTGCCCTTCCACCCCGGCTACCCCGACTCAGAAGCAGGGTGTGGCAGTCGTGGCACAGGGAAAGAAGGGTAGGAAAAAGCGTGGCTCAGGACAGTAGTAGTCGTAGCAGCAACAGTCATTGGGCGGTAGCAATGGACGTATTGTCCACTACTATAACTATGGAGGCGCTCATCGCTACACCGAGTGCTAGCAACCGCTTGACTAGGAGCGGATCACGCGCGGTCTTCAGGCTGCACACGCGCAACGGGCTGCGTCAAGCAGCACAGTCCACGGTTGCGCGGTGGCCATGACTGTAGCAATTCCCGCTTCCTCACCGGCGAGCAGTGGCAACTTCGACCCGCGTGACCGCACCATCGTCGTGCTCCGTCATCTTCTAGCGCTTCACTTTCACGGAGGTGCGAGTGTGCTGTCACAGCCGGGTGGTCCACAAACTGTTTGTTTGTCTGTTCTTGTTGCTCGTGATGACTCGTGTGGGGGGGCACAGCTGGCATGTGATGACGATGGGCCTGACATTACCGATTGGGTTCATGAGTCGCACCTTTGTGCCCTTCGTTGTTCCTCCTCAACTGTTGCTCAGCGCCCGTTTGAGGCCGAGTGCTCCATTTCCCATTGTGCAGTGACGACCTCCGGTCGTGATCCCAGTGACACTTGGATCATCAATTATGGTGCCACTCATCACATGACCTTTCGACGCAGTGATTTCGTTGCTCTCGGTCCTGCTGCGTCTTTTCACTCCGTTCGCACAGGCTTTGGTCAGTCCTTGCCGGTCCAGGGTGTTGGGGTTGTATGCTTTGATGGTTCGCCTGGCCCCTTGTATCTTTTCGAGGTGCTTTTTGTGCCTGACCTTGAGCTCATCTTGCTTTCTGTGCGTGCCTGCAAACTGATGGGACTCTCTATGGAGCACACTGCAGACTCCGCGACTATGATAGCTATTGATACTTGTAGCATTGTTCTTTGTACCTCTGTTGTGGATGATGTGTATTATGTCTCTCGGATTTTTCCTCCTTCTTGCTCCCCCTCTCCTCCTGCTCGAGTGTTTGTCACTGGCATTTTGTTTGTTGAGCACCAGCAACTGCTGCATCATTGCCTGTGTCATGTGAGCTCCGACACTATGTCGAAGCTCATTCGGACAGATCCCACACTCGGTCTTGATGCGTCTTCTTTCGAGAAGCTGTCCAAAACTGGATGTCTCTTCTACACTCAAGGTAAGATGCATCGATACACCTACCCTAACTCCCGTTCTCGTGCACTATGCCCTCTCGAGTTGGTCCATTCGGACCTCCTTGATCCTCTTCCTATCGAGTCTCTGTCCGTTTGGGGCATATACGTTCTGACTGATGACTTCACCCGGATGCGGTGGGTCTACAGCCTACGCTAGAAGAGTGATGCCGCTCTCGCCGCTCGTCTCTGGCTAGTCATGGCTAAGCGTTTGTCTTGCCACACGTAGCATCCTTTCCGTTCGGATCGTGACGGCGAGTTTCTTGGTGAGATGGACAGTTTCTTCGCCGCGCATGGGGTTTTTCACCACGTCTTTGCTCCTGCTATTCCTCAGCACAACGGTGTCTCTGAGCGCTGGAACCGCACCATGGAGGATGCGATTTTATCTATGCAGACTGAGTGCGGCCTCCCGGAGTCCTTCGCCTTTGAAGGATTTACCTACATGACATGGGTCTGGAACCGCATCCCGCACGGTCCCCTTTCAGACCACGCTACATCGTACGAGCTTTGATTTGGCCACCGTGTTGACCTGCGTCTCTCTCGTGTCTAGGGGTCCTTGGCTTCTGGCCCTCGGTGTGGTACACCGAGGGCCAGCAGGGATCCAAGGTCTCACCGTGAAGTCACTTCTGTGCCTTCGTAGGTATCTCCCCGTGGTCGAAGGCCTGGCATTTTTCGGACCCCGCCCGTCGTCACATCGTTGAGTCCTCCAACACGCTCTTCTTTGAGTCTCTCACCTACCATGATTAGACCTCGATCACATCGTTGTATATCACGCACGCTCCTACGTGTGAGGCTTCTTGTCAGATGGGGGAGTCTGAGCCTGCGAGCACCTCTCGCCCGGCTGATGTATCCGTTTGAGCCCCCTCCACTTCTCGATCGCCGGCTCTTGATGACCCAGCGATCATCACCGTCGGCCCAGAGACCTCTCCAGCACAGACCCCTGTTCCCTTGCATCCCACAGTACCCATGATCTTGTACCTGTGTCCGCTAGCACTCCTACGTCTGTGCCTGGTCTTGCTTCACCTCCTGTTCCTACTGTCACACTCAGTCCCGAGTCTCCCACACACGCATCTCCTCTTACTGCATCACCCGCCTCTTTACCTCGGCCCTCACCAGCTATGGTTGTGCCTATCCCTAAGCCTCAGGTGAGCCCCTTCAGCCCAGGTTAATGACGTGAGCCCGGCGGTTGTCTTCGACCATTGGTCTCCAGAGTCCAGAGAGTGTCAGGTCTCGCACCCAAGCTCTCCACTCGCAGCATCGCGAGTTGTGATCCCGGCACAAAGGCCCTATGCCTGAGTGTCCGCACTGAGCACACAGAGGTACATCCATCGTGCCCCGTAGGACACGATCTTGTCACTTGCGAGTTTCATGTCGCTTGTGATGTAGCAGCTGACCTTGTGGTCGTCAGGCCTAGCACTGAGGTGTGTGCACTTGCCACTCAAAGCTCCCCCTCTACGGCGCCCGATCCGGGCACACTAAGGGAATCTCTCTAATCAGAGGATGCTGACGCCTGGCGTGCTCCCTACGAGGATGAGCTTCATGCCATCCGGGAGTACAAAATTTATGAGCTAGTCGACCTTCCACCTGGGAGGAAGGCTATTCGGGTCATGTGGGTATTTTGCAAGAAAGTAAAGTCGGATGGCTCACCGGAACGCCACAAGGCTTGCTTGGTCGTCAAGGGGTACTCTAAGATTGAGGGCATCGATTACACTGACACTTTTGCTCTTGTTCACCTCATGACCTCATCTCGTGCTCTGTTTGGTGTAGTGGCTCAGCATGACTGGGAACTGCACCAGATGGATGTGAACAATGGGTTCCTTCACAGCTGGGGAGATAGTGGATGTGACCTTGTATCTGTGTCTCATTGGATCTCTGATGTATCTGGCCACTACCACATGCCCCGACATCGCTTTTGCCGTCAATCTCCTTGCACAGTTTTCGCAAGGTCCATGCGCTAGAGCCCTTCATGCGGCTGTGCAAGTGGTGCGATACGTGGTCTCCACACCGTACCTCGGACTCTGCTTTCACAAGCAATGTTTCGGTGGTTCTTGACGGCTACACCGACAACGACTAGGCCTAGAGACCAGATGGGCACAGCCGCACCGGTTACGTGCTCCTACTCAGTGGTACCGCTGTGTCCTGGCGCAGCAGGAAGCAGGGCTGCATTGCACGTAGCTCGTCCGAGGCAGAGTCTGTTGCTCTGGGTGCAGGGGCTACTGAGGCAATGTGGCTGCAGCGCTTGTTCCTTGAGCTGGGTCAGTCAGTACCCGCCATTGTCTTTCATTGCGACAACGAGAGTTGCCTTACCATTGCGGCGAACTCTAGTGTCTTTCACGCTCGCACAAAGCACATTGCGGTTAAGCATCAATTTATACATGATCTGGTGTAGCGACACAAGATCTTCGTCATATGGGTTGGCACTGACATGCAGCGTGTTGGCTTCTTGATCGAGGCACTAGCACGCGAGAAGTTTCTGGTGGCCATTCGTTCTCTTGAGCTTCGCCCCTGCTTGAGAGTGGTTGAGTGTGGGGTGTGTTGTGTCTGTGTCACGAATGTTTCTGCACTCGTTGTTGTACTCATTTCAGTGCTGCACGTGTATGGACATCGTACCATCGGGTCATGGGGGAGTGTTGTGATTTGTGACGTTCCTGTGGACTTGTACAGTTTTCTGTGACCACTCGGCCGTGTCCATGCCCGTGCAGATCCCTGATGCAGAATAATGTGGTACCGGTGCGTCGTTTGCTGGTGGACTGCCAACTTAGAGCTGACGGACGCCCGTCCCAGAGCTCTGGACACTGCCTGGGACCCTTGCAGCTTTTCTACAGCACGCAAGACTTTATCAGTGGACTGGCTGTGGGCCCAAGTTGTATGTTTTTGCATTGTGTGTCCATTGTTCGATGCCGGATACGTGCATGTGACCAGTCGTAGCGTCTAGCTTGTGATTCTGCACGTCCACATTCAGACGGCGTAGCGTTGTGACATGTACGCTAAGCTATGGCCAAAACAGTGGTTTTGGGCCGGTTTTAGGACAGACCTTGTGCCACCGCGTGCGACACCCGTCGTACGCCGCGACAAGTACTTATGCCATGGACCTATCATTTGTCATCGTTCTATGCAAATGCTATTGAAGCATTATGACACTTTGCCTTGTGTCCCATAACGAGACCTTTGTCGTTGCATGTACGACTTGTAACTGCCGTCACCATCTGGCCAGGCATAGACGCGCACTCAACAACTCTGTTGCTAGAAAGCTTCCACGCATCTTCTCAGGTGAATTGTGTCACCAAGTCAACGGCACAAAAGCTAGGAGGCTTCCAAACAGTATTTCAAGAGGGAAATGGGGGGAGAGAGGAGAAGAGAGAGAGAGAGAGAGAGAGAGAGAGAGAGAGAGAGAGNTTTCGCAAGGTCCATGCGCTAGAGCCCTTCATGCGGCTGTGCAAGTGGTGCGATACGTGGTCTCCACACCGTACCTCGGACTCTGCTTTCACAAGCAATGTTTCGGTGGTTCTTGACGGCTACACCGACAACGACTAGGCCTGGAGACCAGATGGGCACAGCCGCACCGGTTACGTGCTCCTACTCAGTGGTACCGCTGTGTCCTGGCGCAGCAGGAAGCAGGGCTGCATTGCACGTAGCTCGTCCGAGGCAGAGTCTGTTGCTCTGGGTGCAGGGGCTACTGAGGCAATGTGGTTGCAGCGCTTGTTCCTTGAGCTGGGTCAGTCAGTACCCGCCATTGTCTTTCATTGCGACAACGAGAGTTGCCTTACCATTGCGGCGAACTCTAGTGTCTTTCACGCTCGCACAAAGCACATTGCGGTTAAGCATCAGTTTATACATGATCTGGTGTAGCGACACATCTTCGTCATATGGGTTGGCACTGACATGCAGCGTGTTGACTTCTTGATCGAGGCACTAGCACGCGAGAAGTTTCTAGTGGCCATTCGTTCTCTTGAGCTTCGCCCCCTGCCTGAGAGTGGTTGAGTGTGGGGTCTGTTGTGTCTGTGTCACGAATGCTTCTGCACTCGTTGTACTCATTTCAGTGCTGCACGTGTATGGACATCGTACCATCGGGTCATGGGGGAGTGTTGTGATTTGTGACGTTCCTGTGGACTTGTACAGTTTTCTGTGACCACTCGGCCGTGTCCATGCCCGTGCAGATCCCTGATGCAGACTAAGGTGGTACCGGTGCGTCGTTTGCTGGTGGACTACCAACTTAGAGCTGACCGACGCCCGTCCCAGAGCTCTGGACGCTGCCTGGGACCCTTGCAGCTTTTCTACAGCACGCAAGAGTTTATCAGTGGACTGGCTGTGGGCCCAAGTTGTATGTTTTTGCATTGTGTGTCCATTGTTCGATGCCGGATACATGCATGTGACCAGTCGTAGCGTCTAGCTTGTGATTCTGCACGTCCACATTCAGACGGCGTAGCGTTGTGACATGTACGCTAAGCTATGGCCAAAACAGTGGTTTTGGGCCGGTTTTAGGACAGACCTTGTGCCACCGCGTGCGACACCCGTCGTACGCCGCGACAAGTACTTATGCCATGGACCTATCATTTTGTCATCGTTCTATGCAAATGCTATTGAAGCATTCTGACACTTTGCCTTGTGTCCCATAACGAGACCTTTGTCGTTGCATGTACGACTTGTAACTGCCGTCACCGTCGGGCCAGGCATAGACGCGCACTCAACAACTCTGTTGCTAGAAAGCTTCCACGCATCTTCTCAGGTGAATTGTGTCGCCAAGTCAACGGCACAAAAGCTAGGAGGCTTCCAAACAGTATTTCAAGAGGGAAATGGGGGGAGAGAGGAGAGAGGGAGAGAGAGAGAGA
>SZWC01000947.1:233735-266533 GCA_023375785.1 Penium margaritaceum
CAGTGCTCAAGGAGCATACGTAGTCAATAATGGAAGCAATAAAAGAAAGAAAAAAAAAGGACGCATGTCTATTTTGACAATCATGAAAACATGTGGATGTCCAATCGGTTAGAGGTTAATCTTGAAGAATCCAAAAATTCTAGAGCTATCTTTGCAAGCAATGAAAAAACCGAGAAATTTGTGAAACAGATTTAAACAAGCAGCTTTACAGCCATCTCATCTTTGTCATCAGCATTCATTTCGAAAGTCAAATGAACAGACAGAACATGTTTGAATTGATGACAGACAATTGTTCTTCATGGACCTCGCAGGCAGCGAGAATGTGACTAAGTCTAACGTCATGGACACTGAGAGTCAAACTTGTGACACCAAACTCAATCACATTCTCGCTGCCAGCGAGGTCGATAAGGAACAACTATTCATTATCATTCTGAACATGTTCCGCCTATCCTAGATTTCAAAATGAAAATTGATCACAACGATGAGATGGTTGTAGGACATTGCTTGTTTTAATCTGTTTTACAAATCTATTGGTTCCTTATATAGCTTCCGGAAAGACAACCCTAAACTGTTTGAGTTCTTCAGGGTCAACCTCGAACACGTTAGACACACAAACATTTGTAGAATTGTTAAGATAGATATTCGTCATTTCCATCTTCAATTTTCCTTATTTGCTCACATTGTTGGCTATGCACGCTTACCACAACATTTTCCTCACATAAAGAAGAAGATGCACCACTTTTTAAAGTGTTGCATTCATCAAGTCTAGTTCGGACCTTGTCTTGGATTTTGTTATCCGAGCAAGACATTATTGTACTAGACACGGAAAGTCTACCAGAACTGTCTCATTCCATCCAAGGAACAGTCTTCTTGTCACTCGCAGACATCACAAAAGCATCGGTTCCGTTCCGTCAGCATTTCATGCATGGGATCAGTTTCAGTCCTTCCTCGCAAAGGAAACAACTTTTTTGTAGCGCAGTCCGCCGAAAACGTTGGGCCTCACAATAGATGGGTGGAGAGGTGACAGCGGTAGGTCGTGGGTTGCGCCCACGGTGCACCACTTTGACCGGGAGTAGAGGACCCGGGTTCATGATTTAGTATGGATTGATGGCCCACACTGGAGAGTGCTTGGCTGACACCCTTGATTGTTGTCGCTGGGACACATGGGAGCTGCGGCACAAAGGTGCACAGATGACGATAGACAACGCGTTGAACATCATATGCGCAACCGCTCTATACACACGCCATCCAATGGATTTTCATCACGGTATTACCTTCTGCTGTTTCTGCCATGTCATCAACCTCGCTGAGTCGTTGGTGACCAAACTCCGATGTCTTGTTGTACATGCGCATCACTCCACCTAACGTGACAGAGTATGGATTGAGCACAGTTGGGTTGACAGGTTTGGTCTAAAGAATTGGCTGCCCGATAAGGAGGTGGTTGAGAAGCAGACGACAACTGATCCGTACATCGATGAGTTTCACAGGGTCGACAGTACACCTACGAAGATCACGATCAGCGCAGACTGGCCAAACATCCGAGAGGTGACCGAGGCCTTGTACGCTGTCCGAGGTGGCAGAAGGTGAGAAGTATCCCATGCTTGGGAACCTACAGCCGAGGTGCTACTTTCTGCTCGACTGCTGTTGGCGCCCCAATCCAGTAGGAGAAGAATGCAGCTGTTGTTGGACATCGAGGGGAGGGACTGGTCTCTGTAGGCATGGCGCATGTAGAGAAGCTGCTAGAGCAATGGAGCACAGTGGGTGCTAGCGACATCGTGGCCACATTCGTAGATCAAACTTTTGGACCTTACTTTGACAAAACGTGCAGCTTCAGAGGACGCCCCTGCACAGCTCATCACAGGTACGGATGCACATGCGCCACTTGGACAGGGGCGCACCGAGGCAAGCAGCAGCACCACAGCTTTGCCTAGCACCATTGCCATCACTGACAGCAGCAGCAATGCACCCTCTTGCAGCATTGTCCCCTCCAACACCAGCCCCATACCCAACATCAGCGCTCTTCCCATCAGCATTGGTCAGCTATGCAGCAGCAGCAATACTAGTTCGCCTGGCACAACGCTGCACTGGCGTCAACATCTCGCCGGGTTTGTTGCTAGCAAGATGGATTTTGTTCCAGCTACGTCTCACAAGACCCTCCAGCGCAAGGTTGCTCCACCAAAGGATAGTCCGCCTGTTTTCCGGGCTGAGAACGAGCTATGCCTACCAACCATGACAGCACTGGCGCGGGACATGTTGGGCATCCCTTGCAGTAGCACGACTTATGAGCGTGGTTTTTCACACGCGTGTAGCATCTCGACCGAGTATCGCCGCAACTTACACGATGAGACATTGGAGGTGCTACTGTTGCCGAAGAGGTGGAAGCCGGTTGTGGATGAACACAAAGGCAAAGCTAGACGCTTCGTCAAAGGGCAAGGACGTTGCTGAGAAGTCGTGTGCTTATATTCTACTTCGCACTTTGTGGTTCAAATTGAACCACAAAAGCTTGAACCGTTCAAGCTTACTCTGTACTCCATTCATCAAACCTTTTTTCAATGCTCATCTCTAGTGTGTCATGACATCCATACAAAAGAAGCACACATGGGTTTCTTTATCTAACCTTAGGAAAAGGCAGTCCCATTGGGCTAACGTCTTTAACGTTCATGATTAGGGTAGCGTTGTGATACCATCGAACGCGATACATCGCGTTCGATACAGGGTCCGATATCGATATCGATATCGAGTCGATATCGATGTCGATATCGATATTGGGATATCGGGGACCGGAGGGTCGAAACCCCCCGTTCCCCATTATCGCTCGATGTTGAGCATCAACTGCCCGATATCGTCAATATCGCCGATATTAGTTGATATCGGCGATATCCGGGTGAAAATGTCTCTCTCACTGTCAACTATCGACAATGGAGAGTGCGCAGTTTGCCCGACATCGAAAATCGAGGAAACAAAATGACAAATATCGGCCGTCGGCGGATATTGACGGCGACCCTGCTTCATGCAGACTAGGGTCTTGTTTGATGCGAAGACCACCTTTCACTTTTTGCGCACTCATCCGTTGACCCATGTTTCGGGAAGAGCAACGGAGTCGAAGCATCGGAGTCGTAGTCGATGCATCCACCCTTGGGGAATCCCAAGAGTCGGAAGAGTCGGAAAGAGTCGGGTCACCAAAAAATGTGTGGAATAGTAGGAAAGAAAAACCAATGCATATTGTACATTTTGCAGCTCATACATAGTGACAATTTCAGAAGGTAGAGACACCTACAGAGGTAAAAAAACAAAACTTGCCCAGGTCCATGTGTGTTGTGGACCCGGGTTCACTACTCTGGCTGTATGGGTGCCCCTTCCCCTGAATTAGGAAATGCAATCTCATGCAGGTCATGCACTTCATGCAGGTCTGGCGTTTCCCCATCGAGCGCAGGCAGACCTGCGCGTCAATCGACGCGCAGGACTATCTGCGCGTCAGTTGACGCGCAGGCAGCTTCTGCCGTCTGCCACACTCCATCAAACAAAAGCCCCCCGTCCCCCCCCACCTGCCAGTTCGTGTCGCAAACAGGCGGGTGAGGGGCGGGAGTTTTGTGCACTTCGCAAACGTGAGTTCCGTCCGTGTCCCCCCCCCCCCCCCCCCCCCCCCCNCGCAGGACTATCTGCGCGTCAGTTGACGCGCAGGCAGTCCTGCACGTCAGTCCTGCTGCGCGACGTTTTTCTTCTGCCTCCGTAGCATCCGGACTGACGCGCAGGACTGCCCGCGCGTCAGTTGACGCGCAGGCAGCTTCTGCCGTCTGCCACACTCCATCAAACAAAAGCCCCCCGTCCCCCCCCACCTGCCAGTTCGTGTCGCAAACAGGCGGGTGAGGGGCGGGAGTTTTGTGCACTTCGCAAACGTGAGTTCCGTCCGTGTCCCCCTCCCCCCCCCCCAAGGCGCCTGGGTGGAAGGGCGCTGTGCGCCTCCCCCAAAGCGTCGTCAATAGCGTCGACGTCGGGTCGACGCTATCGACGCGCCGACGCCGACGCTTGCCCCAAGCGTCGCGCGTCGACTCCTTCATGGCCGTTGACGGTTGGGCGCGAGATGGATTCTTGGTCGCGACTGTCAACTTTGCGGATGAGGGAAAAAAAACAGGGGTGTCGGCCGGACGAGGTCCGGTCGACACCCCGATGCCCCGTTCAACACCCCGGCGACTTTTCTTCATGCAGCGAAATATTTCTCTCACCGTAAACAATAGACAGAGAAGAAAAAAAGAGCCAAAAAAGTCAACTGGGGTGTCGACCGGACGAGGTCCGGTCGACGCCCCTATGCCCTGGTTGACACCCCGGCAACTTTTCTTCATGCACCCTAGTGCATGAAGAAAAAAGGGCCAAAAAAAAAATTGAATGTCCACCGGACGAAGTCCGGTCGGCGCCCCGATGCCCCGGTCGACTAGTCGTCGTTTGTTGAGTCCAACGTCGACTAGCCGAAGAAGGGGCTGGATGCCGTCAGCCAGCCCGTCGGCCGGCCTCCCTCTCGACGCTCGATACCAGTACGAGGTGTTTTGCCGGTATTGAGCACATCGTCGTCATCGACGCCGATATCGCACGGGCGTTCCGCGCGATATCGATGTCGTCGATGTCGATTTTTTTTTCCAATATCGTGATGTTCACACCATGACAATATCGCACAGGCGATATCGTCACTCTATTCATGATTGATCTGTTTAACCTTGAGCCCTCGGACATTATTCAACCCCTCATGAAGAGTCGAAATCGAATTCTAAATCAAAAACATAAGAATGCTTTTGATTTTGGTTTCATGCACGTCACTTGGAAAGAAGACACCATGAACAATCAAAATCGAAACCTGGGGGCACTGAAATCGAGTCAATTTTGAAACAGGTTTCGACAATGAAATCGAAATCGAACGAGTCGAAAATGAAATCTTTGACTTTGATTTCGATTTAACATGCCTTTAATCCATGACACACGTATGGGATGGCCTCGCTTTTGAGCCGAAGTTGGTGTTTAGACCAAAGCCAAACCAAAAAAACCGAACCAAAACCGAAACCGAGACGGGTTTCGGTTCTCAATGCCCAAGAAGCAAAACGAAAATGTCTCATACCTTACACTTTCAAGGAAATCGGTTTCAGTTCGATTCCCATTCTAGGCTAGCGGGAAAATCCGACCTTAAAAAAAATTCCAAAAACCGAAACTGAAAACCAAAACCGAAAACCGAAAAACCAAAAACCGTGGCTTTCCATCCCTACACAGGCGTGGGTGAGGTGTATGTGCAGTCCATGGTGCACGTGTGTCCATGTCTCAGGCAAATGTGCAGTCCATGGTGCACGTGTGTGCATGTCTCAGGAAAATGCGCAGTCCATGGTGCACGTGTGTGCATGTCTCAGGCAAATGTGCAGTCCTGGCAGAGCTGCTGCTGCCTCGCTGCCTCCCAACGCTAGCGACCCGCAACGGCACAAAAACTCGACTTGCAGCGTTGAGCGCCGGCAAACACACAAGTGCACTTCGACAACCGTATATTCCCTCCGTGTGCAGCGCACGGTGTGCCCGCACGCTCACCAAGCCCGACTCACCAAGTAGGTGGAGAGTTTGACGGCGTTGGCACGCGTCTCCTTGCTCCTCTCCAGAAACACCCTGGCCATGGCAAACGAAACGAGAGCACACATGGAAGTGGAACAGGAGAGGGTCAGGGGTGGGGCACCGAGAGACAATGATGAAGGGCAAGGTCAGAAAAAATGGGGAGAGCGCGCGGGGGGGGGGGGGACCGAGCGGAAGGTGAACCGGAAGGGGGTTACCAGTCCGCCAGAGCCCCAGGCAAATCAACAGACCAAGCCCAGGTGAAGGCATTTCGTAGCAGCATGATGCAGAGCAGAAAGGGGGCAAAAGGAACCAGCTGACAGCGCCATGCCGTTACACTCTCTCTGCCCCGCCATGCCCCGTCGCGTCCTGCGATGGCCCGACCTGCCATGCCTGGTGTGCCCCAGCTGCCCAGCTGCCCAGCTGCCCCAAGGTGCCCCAAGGTGCCCCGACGTGCCCCGTTCCCACACACCACACCGCCGTCCCGCCCGCATTGCACAGACGCACTTACTGAGCCAGGCCAGGCAGTGCGACGCAGTCTCGTGCAAAGTAGTTACTCATGGAGTGGAATGCGTACGACAGACTGTACTCCACACTGTTGAGAGAAACACATCCACAGCAAGCGCAGCGCAACGAAGGGAAAAGGCGGAACAGCAACTGACCTTAATGCAGCAGCAGTGTGAGGAAGACATCCGTTACATCATGAATTGAACCCAAAACACATACCACATGATCCGCACCCAGTGAGGGAACAAGAACGAGAATTTTTTCTAGAGCTTTCGGCGAACGAAATCGAGAAAACATCCTCTTGTCCTGGAAAGGAGAACTTTTGGATCCAAATCTCCACGGAAAGAAAATTTCCCTCTGATTCCAACGGGCTTGTAGGAGTGCACGCGGCCAAAGGGAGACACTTTTGAGACTGAACGCGGCTTTCTTTTCAAATGCTGGAAGGCGTGAAGCACCCAGCAACAAGAGCAAGCCAAAACTTTACTCCGAACGCGCAGACACACAAACACATAGAGAGAGAGAGAGAGAGAGAGAGAGAGAGAGAGAGAGAGAGAGAGAGAGAGAGAGAGAGAGAGAGAGAGAGAGAGAGAGAGAGACGTGAGAGCATCCAGCAGGCGAATCGGTGTCAGGAGGTGGCGGCACCAAGAGACCTGCTGGCCCTCCAATCCTACCACGCCAGTGGACATGTCAGCAGAGCCCCCCACACCACGGGCTGAGCAGCACCGGCCAAGCGGCAAGGGCCAAGTAGCACGGGCTGAGTGGCGCAGGTCTATGATTGAAGTTGCGCTGCAAGATTGAATCTTGAGGACGTAAATTACGTTTTCTTGCGTTTGCGCCGTAAAAAACGTTCGTAAGAACAGTTTGCTGGATTATTATTAAAACCTTTTTTTCAGCACATGTTGTTCGGCGTTTTGCCCCTTTTTTTTGTGAGCGGACAATTGTCGCCTCAACCCCCATAGATAAGACAGAAAAAGAAAACATTTTAAAGTGAGACCATGAATTGCCATGTACAATATGAGTTGGTTACATGACATGATAAAGTGCTATGAAATCCTTTACTCGAAGTAGTCTGTCATGCACACACAACACAACAACCCCCCAAGGCCCTGTCCCCCCGCCCCTTCTTTCCCACCCCTCCCTCCCCGCCTCCCTCCCCCCAAGTTTAAAATTTTTAGGGTAAGTTTTTTTGCGCCGCAAGAAAGTTTCTTACGGACATTTTCTTNCCCCCCCCCCCCCCCCCCCCCCCCCTTCTTTCCCACCCCTACCTCCCCGCCTCCCTCCCCCCAGATTTAAAATTTTTAGGGTCAGTTTTTCTGCGCCGCAAGAAAGTTTCTTGCGGACGTTTTTTCCGGCGAAACTTAAGTCAAGCGACACAGGTCAAAGTAACACAGGTCAAAGTAACACAGGTCAAAGCGACACAGGTCAAAGTAACACAGGGTAAAGCGGCACGGGATGACGCAGCGGAATCCAGCCCAACTATGAAACTGCCGCCGACGGTTAGAGGCACGACCGGACCCAGCTCCAGCTGAGCGCTTTGCCGTGCCCCCAAAACTCTCCAGAGCCACCTCAACCACCAGCAAAAGCAGCAGCAGCACCTCCGCACTTGCAACCGCCAACGCCACCGCTGCCGCCGCCGCCGCCGCCGCCGCCACCGCCGCCACCGCCACCTCTGCCGCTGCAGTTGCTGCCGCCACGGCCGCCGCCGGTGCCGCCACCACCACGGCCAATGCCACCACAGCCATCGCCACCACACCACCGCTACAACCACCAGCACACATAGACAACGTAATTATGGTGTTGACCTGCTTCTTCCTGCTCCTCTTCAACTTCTGATTTATACAGTTCCAAACAATGTGCAATGTGTCTTGGAAAGATGTAATCCCCCCACCACACCGCACACACTTGATCATGTTGTTGGGCTGCTTCTCCGTGTTCCTCTCGAACCGCATGCATGCGGCTGAATGAAATCTTTCCAAACATTTTTGCGAAGTGTCGTACAAACACATGGTCCCCACACCGCACCGCACGCACTTGATCATGTTGTTGAGCTGCTTCTCCGTGTTTCTCTCGAAGCGCATGCGGCTGAGGCAGTGCGCCTCCGCGTGCTCCTCGTGCGCCGCCGCCGGCACGAGCTTGTCCACACGCGACCTCACCGCACGCACGGCGTCGTAGTGCTCGTCGTCCCGCAGCACCATGCCCTGCAGCACGCCCTCCGGCTCGTACTCCCACGCGTGCGCCTGCGACCGCATCGTCGCCGCCATGATGGCGGAGATGGAGATGACTGACAGGCACCAATCCGCTCTGCACCTCACTGCGCTCTCCTCTGATGGTTGGCGCCAGGGTGGGCCGCTGCGTGCCTCCCACCTCTGGCTGCCTGCCTCCTTTATGAAGTTGCCGAATCACCGCCGGATTTTTCTGATTAGGGCTGCTTTGCTCGTTGGGTGGGAGGGTAGGCCACCCTCGCCTGACTGCCGCCTCGTCTCTTCACCGGGGGTCCAGCTGCGGGCGGGAGTTGACCTGCGACATGTAACGCAGGCTACGCTGATTTCGGGGAGGGGGTAGGGGAGGGCTTTGGCAGCTGCAACGTAGCACCTGCAGTGTGGAAACACTGCGGTGGTGGAGAGAGAGCACATGGCAGGAGCGCGTCCTGGGTCCTCTCAACCACGCCCGTCGGCGCGCCCGGCAGCCTGCCTGGGCCATCGGCCGGATCGCAGCCAGGTTGCCTGGCCAGGCCGCACACGCCGGAGCCTCGCACCGCATGCACCTTACGCAAGGGATGGGGCGCCTTCGAACACCACCGGTTGGCATGCTGGACAGCATTGCATGCAGCACAGTGCACGCCATGTGATGTGGCCAACGTCGTGCGGCCCAACTCCACCACCACCACCCGGCAATCTGCTCGTCTGTACACACCGCACGCACGTCGAAGGGGCAAGCGTGGCGATCTGAAGATAGGCCACGGAATGGGATGCCGCTTGCCGCCAGGGCGGCGCAGGGCGTGGAGCCCACCATGCAGCCTGGCTCGCCACTCTCGGGGTGAGCCTTTCACTCGATCCTGCGACTGCATGTGGCGTGAGGTGCCCGTTTGGCAAGCCAAGACATCTCTGGAGACGAAGGTGTCAGGACCATGCGTGCAGGCTGTCGTCCGGGGCTGATGGTGCTACGATAGTTCGTGTGGCCTTCGCGCATGGCGACTCAAGCTGGGCCCGTCAATGGCCTCATCATGGGCGATCCGCATGCACACGAATCGCACTCAAGCGCAGAACTAATCCACGTCAGCATCCAACGACCAAGGCCCCGAACCGGAACCCTTGAAATCTATCGATCGTTTTTTCGCGCCAGTGGAGGAGGGTTATAAGCAATCATCTATGACCTCGAAAAAGGTCGTTGAGGTTATCGATGATAGGCTGGATTCTCAACGATCCATCGTTTACCGCCATTTACCCCATGATTTTCATACAACCCACTATGAGATTGTATTTTTTGCACAATTTGTGATGCCGTTGGGAGGGTCGAGCCCACGACCATTGGGGTTGCCCGTATAGTGCTCCGTTTGCGATTGTACCGGCCGTTGGTCGACTCACCGTCCGTAGTGGAAGCGGCCTTGAGTAATTAGCCAAGTTTCAATACTTTACCCACTCACCACTCCACCATGGATCGCACCCGCAGGCAAGCCCTCGCTCGCCACACAGTCATATGTCGCACCATCATTCTGCGTGCAATCCTCCTCACTGTGCTCTATGGCATCGTGCAAGACATTACCTCCCTCTTGCGCAACCGTCTCCTTCGACAGCCCATGCTAGACTCCACCTATGGAGGCGTGATTTGGCTACACGAACACATGCATGGCCATCAGGATAGCTTCTTCAACGTGACCAGAATGTGCGTCCAGTCTTGGACTACCATCGTCGCCAAGCTCCGCCAACGCACATCCCTCCGGAAAACGCGCCTAAGTGTGGAGGAGAAGCTATTCATGTGGTTGCAATGAGTGACCCATGCAATGTCGGTCCACGTGTTGGCGAAGCGATTTCAACGTGACATGGCGATGGTGTCGCAACTACGATGTGAGGTCGTGGCGGCGTTACTCACCCTTGCACCCGCTGCGAATTAGAGACAATGGTGTGTTGGAAATCGAAGATCACAACAAAATTGCCCACATCAGCATCTATACGCCAAAACCTCGAGTGCATCAACACGATGCCTAAGCTTTAGGACTTACATTCGTGTCAGCAATTCATAGCACTGGAGACGCGTGATTTGGGCACAAGTTCATAAGTAAAAAAATCGTGGCTTTCCCATCCTTCCCGCTCGCTACTTGGTGGTTTGCCTAGTACCAAGCTGATGCGTCTCTTTGCAAGAGAGCAAAGCACGCGCGTGAATGTTGGGATGTGCTACTCAAACATACACCATGTGAAAAAATCTTGCATCCTTTAACAACGTCATGTGCATGGCACAGAAAGGGCTGCTTTCATCTGTAAAATGGCTTAAACATAAAGTGCGGCTTGCATTCACATTATCTTTCATGGATGAAACAATGTTTTGTTCTTGCATCTATTTTGCTTTAATCGAGCGGCCTAGTAGTCAGCACGCAATTGGCATGAAATTGTATGGGCAATGACAAGCCTACGACGCTAAGCGTCCTAGGCTTGATACTATGGTTGAGCAAGCGAATCATTCATATCATTCACAAATAATAATTGGTAAATCAGGAAGAAGAAGAGGGGAAGGGTTTACGGCCTTTCCATGATATCAATGTTGCATTTTCCACGTCGTTTTTTTACGCATCTCTCATTGTGCTTTGTTGAGTCCTCCCAGCTTGTGTACATCGGCGTGCCAATGACTGACGGTGAGACTCGACGCTATTGGAGCGTCGTCCAGTGGAGCCGACGCACGCTGAGGCCTACTCGTGCTCAGTTCCATCGGCACGCCTCCTCGGCGGTCGGGCCGCCGGCGGTCACTGCCGCGACAGTTGCTGTCTCCATGCGTCCAGCGCGTCCCATCACGTCTGTAGCGTCATGCTATGCCTATGGTTCATGTCTCATGTTGCATGGCTCTGTTTGGCATCATGGACCATCGTAGGCACTACCCGGGTTCGGGCAGCCATAACTCTCTGCTACTGTTTTTCTTGCTGTTTCTGACTGCATGACTGCGTTCGCAGCGTCGGTATTATGGTCCGGTTATCAGGCAAAACGGACAACGCCCGGGTTTGGGGCTGTTGGCTTTTAGGCAAGGCTCACCGAGAAAACCCTGCCTGCCAGAAAATAGGTCTATTTTGTGATTGGTTGGTTAGGTGAGTAACAAGCTCTACAGAGCTGGGGGGGAGCTAGAACTTGGAGGGGTCTCAAATTGTTGTTCATTCTTGATTGCTAATCAGTTACTTTCAGTTTCCAGCTGCTTTCTGGTGCTAACACTGGCGCGTGCACTTCTGAGTAACAAACCCAAAGCTTCCAGACTTCGTCTCTAGAGTAGCACACTGAGGGGGCAGCTGACTTAAGCAAGTAGCGTGGAAGCCCGCATGCTACATCAACAACACTGCTGACCCAACCTGCTACCTATCGTTTCCTTTTTGGTATCAGAGCCAGAGCATAGCAGGAGCAGTAGAAGACTGACGTACAGGTCCCAGACAACGCCGGCGGACCTCCATACGCGCCAGTGCAGGGGAAATGCTGTCGGATTTTTCCCGGCAGCATTGACCTGCCTGGTGGCAGAATCAGAATTTCTCCCACGGCCACCGGGCCAGGGGAAATGCTGTCGGATTTTTTTATACAGCACTGACCCCCACGCTTGACGCGAGGAGGTGAGTGGCCGGCCACGTTAGGCCCTTGCTGGCGACGACGCACGTGGCGACGTCCTCCAGGTGTGACTGACAGCAGCAGCCAGCAGCAGCAGTAGCAGCTTGCTGCGGTAGCGAGCAGTGGCAGCAGTGGCTAGCAACAGTAGCACGCATCAGTAGCTGGAAGCAGCAGCAGCTGGCAGCAGCAGCAGCTCGTAGCAGCAGCAGCCCGTAGCAGCAGCAGCGGCAGCGAGTAGCAGCCGGCACCAGCAGCAGCTCGCAGCAGCAATAGACGGCGGCAGCAGCAGCAGCTCGTAGCAGCAGCAGCCCGTAGCAGCAGCAGCGGCAGCGAGTAGCAGCCGGCACCAGCAGCAGCTCGCAGCAGCAATAGACGGCGGCAGCAGCAGCAGCAGCAGCCGCTACAGTGACAGCCGCAGTAGTAGCAGCCGCTGCAGTGACAGCCGCAACAGTAGCAGCCGCAGCTGCCCGCAGCTCGCTGCTCGCTGCGAGCAGCGAGCTGCTGGCAGCAAGCTCGCTGCCTGCAGTGAGTAGCAAGCAGCAAGCAGCGAGCTCACTGCTCGCAGCTCGTCGCTCGCAGCGAGCAGGAAGCTCGCAGGGACGAACAAGAGAAAAAAAAAACAAAGGGACAACCCCCAGCAAGCGTGGCAGTAGCATTGATAGCCGTAGCCGCAGCCGCAGCAGCAGCCGTAACAGCCACATCAGCAACCAAAGCTGCAGCAGCAATCATAACCGCAACAGCAGCAGCAGTAGCAACAGCAGTCGCAGCCCAGCCGCAGCAGTAGTAGTCGCAGCAGCCGCAACAGCTGTAGCCGCAGCTAGAGCAGCACAACATCGGCAACAACAGCAGCAGTAGCAGTAGCAGTAGCTGTAGTTGCAATAGCACCAACAACCGCAACAGTAGCCCCACAGCAGCGCCTGCAGCCCCACAGCAGCGCTTGCAGCCCCACAGCAGCGGCTGCATCAACCGTTGCAGATGTCAGCGGCCGTCCGCTACCGTCTCTGCTGCCGTCACTGCGCATGTCATCAACAGGAAAAAAAACAACAAAAGGCAAAAACCAGGGGAGAAAACAGTAGCACTGCACACACGGAGTAGCCTCTGCTGACGTCAGCCATCTTTGGCTAACGTCGCTACTGACATCAGTAGTAAAAAATAAAACAACAAAAGAACAAAAGGGGAAGAGAGACACTTTTAACCAGCATGACCAACAGCCCCTCTGAAGCGGGGTCCTCCTCTGTTGGGGGGGGGACCCCTAGCCCCCCATTTATGGAGCAGCAGCAGCAGCAGCAACNTAGCACTGCACACACGGAGTAGCCTCTGCTGACGTCAGCCATCTTTGGCTAACGTCGCTACTGACATCAGTAGTAAAAAATAAAACAACAAAAGAACAAAAGGGGAAGAGAGACACTTTTAACCAGCATGACCAACAGCCCCTCTGAAGCGGGGTCCTCCTCTGTTGGGGGGGGGACCCCTAGCCCCCCATTTATGGAGCAGCAGCAGCAGCAGCAACAGCAGCTATAGTAGCAGGAGCTGCTGTAGCAGCAGCAGCAACAGCAGCAGCAGCAGTAGTAGCAGCAGCAGCAACAATTGCAGCGGCAGCAGCAATAGTAGCAGCAGCAGTAGGAGCAGCAGCCCTCTGGCATCGTCGGGTGCAACCCCGACCCCTCGGCTGCTCTTCAGCAACAGCTTGCCGTCTTGACACAGCAGCTTGCAGCGTTGCAGCCATCAGCCTCCTAGTCTGCCAACAGCCTACTTCCACCATTCTTCCCTCGCGTGCACGCCAGCCCTGCCGTGTCCGGTGCTACGCATTACCCGGCACATCAGTAGACTCAACGACAGCGGCAGAGAGTGACCTCCGTTCTTGGCCCCACTCCGGGTTCCGGCCGCAGGCAGAAGGACTTTGAGACGCCGCCCCCTCCACTTCAGGCCGGCGAGCAGTTCCGCAGCTGGGAGCTCAGCTTCCGGATCTGGGCGCAGGGTGAGGGCCTGTGGGCGTACTACACCCTTCTGTATGACTCCTCCACCGACCAGTTGTATGATGCTGGTCGCGCCGTACGTGCTCGAGTACCAATCGCCCCTCCGGCTTCCTGCCGGGCCTTGGAGCCTTTCCTCGGCGACTTCACCGCTGGCACCACCCCGGACCCTGCAGCCACGTGGCACATCCTCTCTCGGTCCCATCGCCTGTCCCGCCTGCTACGGGCGTTCAACTCCCTGCACATGGGGGAGACCGAGACGGTCAACGTGTACTGGCAGTGGGCGGAGGACATCCTTCATCGCCTTGGCACCTCTGCCCCACCCCAAGTGGCCGCGCTCCTTACCATCAAGTACGATGCCACCGCCGCATACACAGACGTCTTTGTTCACTACCCTAGGGACGTCCTCTCCACCATGGCGGCCCAGGGCACTCTCATGCCTTGGGCATACGAGCTCTTCCTCCGGATTGAGGAAGCTCGTCAGGAGTCCCATCTCCAGCGCACGGAGGCCCTTGCCTCCCCTTCTATTGCCTCCGTGGCCGTCCCCTCCGCCGTCGCAGCTACCTCCGTCAGCTCTTCGTCTTTGGGGAAGAAGAAGCGTCGGAACAAAAAGGGCAAGGTCAATAGCAGCAGCAGCAACAGCAGCAACCGTCGACCGGGTCCAGCAGTGGTGGCTGGGTCTGCCACAACTGTGGCCAGCCTGGGCACGGGTGGTATACGTCCCCTCTACAGACGGACGAGGCACGCGTCATCTCCACCATGCATTGCCAGTGGGAGTGCCGTCTCGCCTCTGCCACCGTAGTTGTCGCCTGCTCTGACGCCTCGGCCTTGTCCAGCAGCTCCACCACTCCGGTAGCCTCACCGATCCAGTCATCACTGGTGCTGCAGCGGCACCATCCGCAGTCGTCAGCGCCTCCGCGTCCTTCGCAGGCTCAGTCCTCCTACTACCCGGGCTCTGGGGCCGTCACTCGGCACTCCGTCTACACTCCCCGGCCGTCCTCCCGTGAGAGTCATCTGGAGCAGTTCATCGCGCTCCAGCTTGGCCTCCCTCACCCTCCTCCCCAAGGAAGTGCGAGTTGCGTCACCTCCTGCTCTCCTACCCAGCCTTGCATGACCGAGACTGAGCTGCGGTCGTCTCCCATTTCCTCGTTTGTCTTGTCGTCTCTCGTGGTCTCCTCCACCCCCCTCCTTGACGATATTGCGTGGCTTGACGATTGGCAGTCTCGTTTCGCGCCTCCTTCCATTGCTTCCGTGTCCCTTGCTTATTGCCATGTGACCGTTAGCGATCTCGCGACCCCTGTCCAGGACCCTGCTCATACCTGGATCATCAGACCTGGAGCCACGCATCACATGACGGCCTCTTGTGAGGCCTTCAGTATGCTCAGTCCTGTAGGCGATGTCTCCGGTGTCCGGACGGGCTTCGGACAAGTGTTTCATGTCCGTGGTGTTGGCGTCGTTCCTTTCCGTGGTCTTGCCGGTAATGTCTTTCTGACCGATGTCCTCTTCGTTCTTGGTCTCCAGCTCAATCTCCTGTCCGTGACTACCCTTGACCGCATGAGCATGGACATCATACACTCGCGTCGTGTTGGCACTATGTTGTTGCGTCCGTCTTGTCTCGTCGTACTGCACGCCACCGCCCATGGCAACCTGTGGCATGTTCCTCACCTCTCCTCTTCTCCTCCCGTCTTCTCTTCGTCGGCCGCCACAGGCCATGTGTTTGTCACCAGTTTTCTTTCTCCTCAGCACGCCCACCTCTTGCACCGCCGCCTTTGCCACGTCCATTCTGTTGCCGTAGACAGCATGCTCCGCACCCAGCCGGCCAAGGGCCTTGACCCGGAGACTTTCCCTCTCCCGTGCCCCACTGAGTGCATTGACTGCGCTCAGGGNTACTGCACGCCACCGCCCATGGCAACCTGTGGCATGTTCCTCACCTCTCCTCTTCTCCTCCCGTCTTCTCTTCGTCGGCCGCCACAGGCCATGTGTTTGTCACCAGTTTTCTTTCTCCTCAGCACGCCCACCTCTTGCACCGCCGCCTTTGCCACGTCCATTCTGTTGCCGTAGACAGCATGCTCCGCACCCAGCCGGCCAAGGGCCTTGACCCGAAGACTTTCCCTCTCCCGTGCCCCACTGAGTGCATTGACTGCGCTCAGGGGAAGATGCACCGGTCCACGTACCCCTTGTTTTCCTCCCATGCGTCCGCCCCTCTCGACCTTGTCCACTCGGACGTCATGGGCCCTTTCCCCATCGAGTTCGTCGATGAGCATGGCCGCTATGTCCTCACCCTTACGGACGACTATTCTTGCTACCGTTGGGTCTTCTGCCTCCGGTAGAAGAGCGATGTCACCCGAGCCATTCAGGACTGGCTTGTCCTCGCGGAGCGCGAGTGTGGTCGCTCTCTTTGCCGCTTTCGCTCCGATCGTGGTGGAGAGTACATGGGTGAGGCCACGACCTTTCTCGCCTCCCGCGAGATCCACCATGAGACGTCTGCGCCCTACACACCCGTCCAGAACGGCGTCTCCGAACGGAGGAACCGCACCATGGCCGACGCCGTCAGCACCATGCGGGTCGAGTTCGGTCTCTCCAAAGGCTTCTATTTTGAAGCCATGGCCTACATGATGTGGGTCTGGAACCGGATTCCCCACGGTCCCCTTCCCTGCCAGTCTACGCCATACCAGCACTGGTGCGGTCAGCGCGCTGACCTTCGCCCGGTTCGCGTCTGGGGCTACGTGTGTTGGCCTGAGGGTGAGTGTGCACCGTGGAGGGTCCCTAGCAGTGGCTGGTTCACACCACCAACTGTTTTTGGAGAGACTGAACTGTGGAGGCAACTGGTTCCAAGGATGGCAGAAAACTGGTCAGAGAGTGAGGCAATATTTTTCGCCTCCATTGACTGGGAATGTAATCTTTTCAAGGCTCACAAGCAGTGGCATTTTATAGCCACTGATCTGAGCTTTCTAGAACACCAAAGCATGCCAGATTTGGAGCTTCCTAGCACATTCTATGGCTTCTAGAGTATCCCTTGGTAGGCTGTCCTTTTTCCAACCTAGGAAGGCATCCCTTTCCTCCTCTAGAAGCTTCTGCCCCTTCCTAGACTCCTCAGCTTGCTTCTAGTAGGAGGGAAGGTGTCCAGAAGACCAAGACACCTCTAGATGCCTTGTAAGACAAGTCACCCCTTCTAGACGGTGTGCCACCTTCCTGGACCCTCACCTGGCCTTCTAGAAACTCAAGGAGGAATTCTAGAGGTTGAGCTAGCTTCGTGGCATCTATTTTCCACCTCCCTTGAGGCAGGGCAGAATTTCATCTTGTGGTACTTGAACCCCGGCCCCTCCCTCTAGAGGTGGACACCATTAACCACTGAGCCACCTTGGCTTGTCTTTTTGGTGTTCCTTTTTGGAGTCACTCCTGCCATGGTGAGGAGCATTACTCCAACAATCTCCCCCTTGCGCATCACCCATGGCAGTCGTGTCAAGCAAACTTCCACCGCAGCTCCGCAGGAAAGATCCATCCGCGGAGAGAAGCATGGGGCAGGCTTGGATCCGCGCACAGGACGCTGGCTCCCGCGGACACGGTTGAGCGAAGGGTGGCGCGGAGTCCAGGGGCGATGAGGACCAGGGAGTCTACAGGAGAGCCGCCGCAGGTTAGCACAACCACCTGCGGCGGTTCCACCAGCTCAAGTGCTCGCGATGGAAAGAGAAAGAGGCGGGAAGCGGTGGCGGGAAATCCGCGGTGCAAGGAGAACAAGGACAAGCCACAGCAAGATCCGTAATCACTGACTGGGCGCAGATAGGTTTGCAAAAGGGCCGAGCCATCAAGGGAAGAACATCCAATCAGAGTGAGTAATCTTGCATCAATCACGGAGCAGCCCCTGGAGACGCACCGCGGAGGACGAAGATTCAAGGAAGAACACGAGGAACCGCGCACACGAGCCGCGGATGTAGGAAATGACCAATAGAGGATGTGCTATGTGTGTGCGAGGATGAGACCCGCGCTGCGTAGCCGCACCGCTTGGAGTCCAAGTAGGAAGAAGATAGGATATTGTAAGAGAGATGAGACCGACGGCACGCCGTGCGGAGTCCCAAGTAGAAAAGGACCTCAGTAGCAGTAGCACAAGTGCAACTCAACCTTGCATGTATTCCTGAGCAAGATTCCGCATTCATGTACTTTGACAAATTCATCCAAGACATTCAACCACTCCCGTTGCTTTCCGTCCCACTGCTCCCGTGTTCTCCCTGGAGCCCCATCCACGGACTGCGGAATCGTGTGCATGAGGAACCGAAATTCCGAATGAAGTGAACTGCCGGCGGTGTCTTCGCTTGCACACGCCCGTGGAACAAGGGTTCCGCGGAGAGGAGCTGGGAGCCACGCGGTGGCGGCTCACGTGTGGCAAGGAGTGGACCGCGGAGTGTCACTCATCGGTGAGGTTTGTGCACCGAGGTTGAGATCTTCAGTCCGCAGAACTGTTGGTGGCTAGGGGTGGGGAACCTGTGACGCTGCTATCTGTCTGAGTAGAGACCGTGGTAATAGTTAGAAGTTCATAGTCCGCGGATCACGCGTGGAGTCAAGCCTGCGTGGAGAAGGTCAGAGGCGCGCCAAAATTGGGGGTACCAGTGTCATGGTGTGGTGAGCGTGGACAGTTCCTTGCTCTCCGTTTAGCGGAACTGCACGTGGCCTTCAGATCAGTCATTAATGTCGGCAACAAGCTTTGTTCATCAAGATTACAGGAGAAGGCAGCAGCAGTCATCTGTGCGGTGCTTCTTGCCGTGCGGAGCCACCAGCTACGAGGATAACCGGAGCTCCTCGCTGGTGCTGTCTCGCACCCTGATCAGCTCCTCGCCAGGCGCGGATCCACTTGTCCAACATCGACGTGTAAACGAGTGGTTGGAGCAGCTGCACTGGCGTCGCATCATGAACGCTCTGGGCGACCGTATGGAAGTGGAGACAGTCTCCGACCATGGCAGCCGCGGACCCAGCCATTCCCAGCACGAGTCGAAGGGACAGGGAGCTGTGGATGCGGCATTACCGTGGTTTTCCGATCCCCAACCATCGTCGGAGCGACACTCCGATGGTGGAGGACTCGGAGCCTATCACGGATTGGTCTACCAGCGTCGTGGCGGGCAGCAGCCAACGGTGGCTGACGGCATGAAGGCACACCACGCGTCCTTGACAACACATCCGCAGACACAGAACCCCGAAGCAGAAACTACCAACAACCCAGTAATGGGCGACCAACGGCCAGTGACGGATTCACAACAGAAAGAATCACTGGCTCCAGCTCTTGGGATGTCTCTGGACTCCACCCTGCCGTAGCAGATGGCAAGAACGGTCCCGGGAGACATGGCAACGGGACCGCCTGTAGCGGAATCACAGCAGCAGCAGGCGACCCCACCAGCGTTCTACCCAGGAGGCGAGCTGCTAGGTATGCCGGGGCCTCCACCAGCACCGGGATCCGCGCTGTTGTCGGTGAACCAGCCACTGGCAAGTCAGCCTTCCGCGCCTGCGGGAGTGGCGATGGTGGAATCCGTCGCACCCTCTCAACCACCAATGTGCTCACTGCAGCAGTCTCCGGGTGTCGGCCAGACAGGAGAGTCGCCGCAGTACTACATGTCTGGCCCAGCATTGCAGCAGAAGCCTCCGCAGTTGAGCATGAGTGTACCATTGGTGGGAGCACCCTCACAGGCCATGCCAAGAGCACCGCCACAGCAGCAGATGCACCCATCCCAGGCGGTAACTTGTGCGATGCAAGCAGGAGCACCGCCGGTAGCGGGACCACTTATCCAACAACCTTGGCAGCCCATGCCGCAAGCAGGGATGTCGGTCCAGCCCTCCGCGGGGATGATGCAGCCAGGAACTCAGGGTGCGTGCGTTGCCCACCAGGGAGCCCCAGCGCAAGCACCACCAGCGGGGACCCAACCATCGACCCATCAGCAGCAGACGGTTGGGGGTATAGCATAGATGAATGCCATAATCCAGCCTTCCGCTCCACCCCTGTGGGTGACACAGCATCAGCAGTCCGGGGGCATGGCACAGGGGGGGATGACATTGCCGATGCTCGTTGCTGGCACACCACCGCAGCCGCTAGCAATTGCCCAGCAACAAATTCCTCATCAACAAATGATTGGGGCAATGTCCGCGGGAGCACCACCACCAATCCAACATCCGCCACCAATAGTACAGAGCCATTCGCACCTGCTGCCGTAGCAGATGCATGGAATGCAACACGCTGCAGGGACAATGGCAGCCCTGACTGCCAGCGTGGGACCAGCGGTCCAGCCTTATTTCGCGGCGGCGATTCCGGTCAACCAAGCGTATTGGGTACCCCAGATGATGCCATCAGCGCCTGGGATTCAGACTCCGCCCCCTGGGACAGCATTCTTCTCCACACCTTACACCGCTACTACGTTAGTGCCTCCCTCTTGGCACATGCTTCCCCCACCTATGCAGCCCGGCCTTGCTATGCCCGCGGGACAACCCCAGATACCCAACCCCCTAGCGGGATACACCGCGGCCCCTACTGCAACCATTCCGCCCCCACGTGCTGTGACTGCGTTGACAACTAACCGCAACACCGTTCCACAGCTCCACTACATCTGCTCTGAACCCGCCAATATCCCGCGGTTGGACTCCTTCAAGGGTGCCCCAGAGGAAGACCCCTGGGTCTGGCTCAAACAAATCACTCTCTATGCTAGCATCGGCCGAATTCCGCCTGACCTCTGCCTCGCTACCGCGAAGCTGCATCTCCAGGGGGCTGCAGCTGATTGCTACAATGCCCGGGCGCCTTTCCCTTCTTTCGAAGACTTTGGCAATGCCCTCATCGAGCGCTTCAAGCACCTGACGAAGGAGGAAGCGCTGCAGAAGATTGAAAAGGAGGTCATGCGCAAAGATGACGATGTCCGCAGATTCCTGGACCAGTTCCTGACCTGGGCTTCGTTGGCCAAAAGCCCGCAAGGGGAAGGCCTACCGCTATGGGTCCCACTGCAAAACCTCATTCGCGCACTTCCCGATGAAATCAGCAGCCTCATGATCGCGGACCACTATTATTCCCTCCAAGACGCGGTACGGGAAGCCACATCTATCTTTACCAGGCAGCGGTCCACTCGACAATACCAGGGCGGTGAAACTCATGTACCCTCCCCTTCCCATGCCCTGCCTCCACAGCAGTAGAAGCCAAGAGCTTGCTACACGTGCCAGAGCCTGGAACATATTGCTCGGGATTGCCCACGTAAACGACAAGCAGCTTCACGCTCTGACCCAGTCTCCCAAGATCCCATGGTCAAGCAGTGGCAGCAGTATTAAGCCCAGACATGGCCGGGCTAGCATCAACAGCATCAGCGGCAGCAGCAACAGCAGCAACAGCAACCGCCTCCGCCCCTCACTGGACAGGACCAAGCGACCCAGGGAACAGGCCAGGACATCTTGCCAAATCCGCCGCCAAACCCCGCGGCCGGTGCCCGTAATGTAAAACTGGGTTTGCCTATGGCGGAGGATGAAACCACAGAGGTAACACCCACACCTGAGGAAACGGAGCTCATAACCCGAGCCCGTCGACTGAAGCTTCGCGGATGGGACCTGCAGGAGGCTGCACAACTCCAGAGCGATCTGCGGCGACGGGCAGAAGCTGCTGAGGCCCGACTGTAGGAGGCCGTTACTGCCCGTTCTGTGCGACCTCCAAAAAAGCGACAAACTGCGGATCCCGCACCTACGAAAGTTCCAGCTACCACCAATATCTCGTCGGTGTCCCACCATGCTCCTTCACTTGCCGCAGAATCCACAGACCCGGTAGACAAACTCTTTACCACTCCTATCGCCTCCGTAAGTTTCTTCAATTTTCTCCGACTTCACCCCGAGCTGGCTCCGCGGCTCCGAGAAGAGTTCACCCGCGCCAACCATCGCCTCCAGACCGTTGGCATCTCCCTCACCTATACCACTCCGACACACGGCACCCAGAACACCCGGCGGGCCGTAGTGGAGGCCCTACCGGGATTGACCACAGAGGAGATAGATTGGGGCTGGGCACCACAGCCTCTGGAACCACCTCGCCGCGATGACCGCCACTACAAAGTTGCTTGTTGCGTGATTTGGATCTGCGACCGCAAGTTCCTTGCTATCATCGACACAGGGGCAACCCACACTACCGTGGCATTCCGCGTCCTGTGCCTCATTGGATGGACAGACCGCATCCCTCCAACGCGCCGACTGTTCAGCAATTCCGCGGGAGGGATGGACTATGGGGATGGAGAAGTCCAGGGCCTGCCCATGCAAGTGGGCTCTCTTCACGAATCAGTGGATGTCCAAGTCACACAGGCCCGGACTTATGATGTCCTCCTGGGCATGGACTATCTCCTTCCGCGGCAAGGCAACATCCTGTTCTCACTAGGAGTCATGCAACTCACTTCCGCCACCGGTACGAAGGAATACGCCCTCATTACTGTGGGAGATCGAGAAACGGTGCCGGTGACCGATAACTCACCCTTTTCCCTCTCCGATGCCGCACAGGAAGATGCACGCCTGCGTTCCCGCCGCAGCCAAGCCCCCGCGGAGGTCGCCCTTGACGCGGAACAGATACCTATTGGTGAATGGCGTGAACTCTCCGCGAACCACGCGGAACCAGGGGTGCGTGCCAGCCTCTTGGGGCTGTGGCAGCAAAGCGAACAGGCGTTCGGCTAGGACCTTCCCCTGGATGAAGACGATGACTTCTACCCCATCCGCGACCAACGATCATCTCCGCCCCCACGATGGGATCATATTCCGCACCCTCGACTCTCACCCAACAAAAAGCAGGACCTCCGGGAACTACTGGCCTCCTATGCCGACATCTTTGCTGGGGCGTCGACAGACCTAGGGGCCGTCAATGCCTTCCATGTCATTAACACCGGCGCGGCCGCCGCGGTCAAGCAGAAGGTCCGCCGGATTCTCCCTGACCAAGAACGGATCATCAACAAAGGCCTCGCGGAGTTGAAGGCGTAGGGCGTAATAGACCCCATCGTCAGCCCCTGGCGTGCTAACTTGGTCATCGTCGGCAAACCGGATGGGTCCAAACGCTTCTGTGTGGACTTCCGCGACCTCAACAGGGTTACGGAGGAAGACGCCTACCCCATGCCGCTGATCGTCGACATCCAGGAGCGACAGCAGGGGCGCGGATGGTTCGCAAAACTCCACGTCAAGGCGGCCTTCCACGCTGTCCCCATACACCCGGACTCCATTGTCAAGAGAGCTTTTGTTACCCCTGAAGGGCTCTATGCCTTCACCCGTATGCCATGTGGTATCCGCAACACTAGCGCCACGTTCCAGCGCGTCATGGATTCCACCCTCCATGGCATCCCTAACGTGAGCTGTTACATTGATGATATCATGGTTGCGGCCCACAGTTTCGCGGACCTCTTCTCCTCCCTCTTCGATGTCTTCTCGGCTCTCCGCGCTGCCAACCTCAAGCTCAAGGCCGCCAAGTGTTCCATTGGCACTGCGGAAATGGAATTTTTGGGGTTCGTCATGAGTGCCGACGGCATCAAAACCAATCCTACGAAAATTGCGGCTGTGCAGGAGTGGCGCTAACCCACCACTGCGGGACAGGTCAAGATCTTTCTTGGCTTTGTCTCCTTCTACCGCAAGTTCGTCCACGACCACGCCCGAATCATCCGCCCACTGCAGCAGCTGACCCATCAGGACATCCCGTTCGAATGGATGCCGGAGTGTGCCGCTGCCTGGGCGGAAATCAAACACCGCCTGGTCACCGCGCCCATGCTTGAGTTTCCTGATTTCAACCTCCCCTTCTCCATCACCACTGACTGGTCGCGGGATGGCCTTGGCGCCATACTCTCACAATCGGCCCAAGAACCAGTCCAGCGAGTGATTGCGTATGCCAGTCGTGCCCTCACCGAGGGAGAGCGGAACTACCCACCAGTGAAGGGAGAGTGTTTGGTTGTGTTATGGGCACTTCAGCACTTCCGCGACTACATCAAGAACGGCAAGCCGTTCACTGTCCTGACTGATCACCAAGCACTACAATGGCTCCTCACAATGCAGAACCATGAGGGTATCTTGGCCAAATGGGCCCTCCTCCTGCAGGGCTATAATTTCAAGATCAAGTACCAGCCCGCGCTCGCCAACCGACACGCGGTTGCTCTCAGCCGCCTCCCCCGCGAAGATTGGCCCCACTCCGCGGATCCGCGGAAAGACCCCCTGGAACCCCCCACAGCTACTCCTCTCCCGGCGAACAATGAACCTCAGTGGGAAGGCGTCGCTCGAGAATTCACTACTGAGGAATCTTTGACTGAATACCAACTCCTGTCCGAGATAGAACCAGCCGAGCCCCTTGGTACCGCGGGGACTCTTCCAGCCCTCCATCCCACTGGACACCAGCTTGCTTGACGTTTCAATCCCACCATCCGCGGTTGGACGCTTGAAGAAATCGTGCCACATCTCCCCTCCCGCTCTTCACTACCACAATCACGCTGGACCCCCTCTTCCACGGCGGCTACAACCGCCCCTCCGACGTCGTCTCCCGCACCCCCTGCCTCCCCTCTCCTTGATGCTCACCATCCCCTTTCCTTGGTTGACTTCCTCCTCCACTCGCCTGCGTTTGCGGGGCGTCTCCAGGACCTCTTCTCCTCCGTCAACCCCTCTCTCTCTTCCGCCGGCATCCACCTGTCCTGCACCTCCACCCATGATGCAGGTGTCCGCATGGTGGCCCATGCCATCGCTATGGCACACTCCCGCGTCCGGGAGGAATCCCGCCGAGCGCCATGCACGTGGGTCCCTGCACCGCTAATGCCCGGTCCAGTGGCACCCGCTGAAGTCCACTTGGCATGGTGCCACGTCTGGATTTGTGGCCGCAAATTTGTAGCCATCGTGGACACTGGCGCCACCCATACCACCATCGCGCTGCAGATGGCTCGCACCTTACGAGTGGACCACCTCATCATGCCCACTCAACTCCGCTTCTCCATATCCACCGGAGCCATCGATGCACCCATCGGTCAGATCGTAGCCCTCCCCATCCAGGTCGCCAATGTGCATGCACCGCACACCGTACAAGTGTGCGATGTCTGCACATATGGCATGCTCCTCGCAGTCGACTGGCTCGCGCCGTGCCAAGCGGATGTATTACTCGGCGCCGGCATCCTCAGTCTTATTTCCGTCTCCGGCATTTGATCGTTTACCCCCCTCTTTTCCTCAGCTCGTCCGTCCCCTGATCCACTTCCCATGGTTCTCACGCCATCGACCTCTGGCACTCGGTTCACTCGCCGCGTCACACGATGCTCGAGGGTCAATCGCGGAATTGCCTCTGCCATGGCTCGTCCATCCAGCGCGGAGTCCGCGCATGCAAACCGGGGGGGTGGTGGCATTACGAGGCGAGCTATCCGGCGGCAGACTGCAAACCGAGCCGAAACCGGAATGAGACACTCCGCACCACCTGTGACGGCAGCCTCACCTGGGGCATCTCAGGCCGCCCGAGACCCTTCCGCGCCCCCCGCAGTAGCAGCAACAGCAACTTCACCTGAACCACCTCTAACTTTGGGCCATCTTGCATCACTTGGGGCATCTCCGGCTGCCCGGGACCCTTCCGCGCCCCCCGCAGTAGCAGCAACAGCAACTTCACCTGAACCACCTCTAACTTTGGGCCATCTTGCATCACTTGGGGCATCTCCGGCTGCCCGGGACCCTTCCGTGCCACCTAGAACATCCCCGGCTCCTCGAATCCCCTCCGCGTCGCCTGGGACACCTGTGGCCCCACGGGGTCCCCCTGCACCCTCGACGACAGTAGCGTCAACCTCACCTGGAACAGCACCGACGTCGGACCCTTCCGCGCCCCCAACAACGGCAGACCTAGGAGTAAATCCGTTCCTAGACCCCACCGCACCACCCACGGTAGCAACCCCAGCAGCATCACCAGGAGCACCTCCGACGCAGGTCCCTCCCGCATCGCCGGCACTAACCGCATCCGCAGGCGCACCACCGCCCCTTGGCCCCTTTGTGCCAGCAGCGCATTCTTCCTCCCCACCGGCCTCGCGAGACAAGCCGGCGCACGGCACACCACATCCCGTGCTCAGTGCAGGAACAATAATGGAAGGTGCGCGTACCTACCTGGAAGAGAGCTCCGGAGATAGCGGAGATCAGCCCAAGGCAAATCAGCTACTGGACGTGGTCAGCAGTGTTATCATGCACCTGTAGGACGAGCTCCCGGAGGCAATCCGCGCGGACATGGGGGACTCCTTTTACAACAAGGCATGGCAGGTAGCTCTGAAAGGTGCGGCCAAGATTGCACTGGCACTGAACCAACGCGGACGACGAGATCAACTGCTGGAAACAGCAGGTGCGGAGCGACTCATATCGGCGCTCCGCAACGTCCTCTATCCTCGGCCGAGCAGTGGAATGACAGGTGTGGCAGCATTTCTTGATAAAGAACAACCAGAAAGCGCGGTGAATACTGCCCGTGAATGGTGGCTCCTGGTCCGCAACGACCAGAACGCGGACCCCACCCGACACTACGTGCATCTGCTTCAGGAACGCGCCCGGGCACTCACTCTCTACCATGCCCACCAGATGCTTGTGGGAACGATGGAGGCACTAGACTGGAAAACCGCGGCAAAGTTCTGGAGGTGGGGATACCTGATCGGGCTGGTCACTGCCAGATGGGGAGCACAGTATACAGCGGCGGAACTTGCAAGCATCACAGATGCGGAGATGCGATGCGAGAATTGGTATGCCGCCATCAGTGAATGCTGGCAGCTCACGTTAGATGGAGCTCCTCGGCAGCGGATAGTAGCCGTGGTAGCACAGGGACTGTGGAAGACACTGTTAGGAGTGGGCACACATCCAACGGAAGAGGCCGCAAACCACTCGGCGCGGGAAGCAGCTGGAGTGTGTCGGGAGGAGAAGAGCCGCATTCTCATGGAAATAGAGGAGGCTCAAGAATACCTCCGCGATTCTCCTCAGCTCGTGCAGACAAGGGGCAAGCTGCAGGCTATCTGGCAGCAGAGGGCAGAAGAAGAGAAGCAAGAAGCAGAGGCAGCTGCAACACAGGTTGTCGCGGAGCTGGAGACACAGCTGGAGGAGGCAAGAGTGGAGGCCGCGGTGGCAGAAACAGAAGATGCGGGGCGAGGTGTGGCGGAGGCAATGAGGCCAACGGCGGAACAAGAGACAAGAAATAGGCAGCGGAGCATCAGGGAACGGTACAAGCGGCAGGCGAAAGTCAGGGACAGGATTAGCGTGCGCAAGTGAGACTGGCTGGAGCCAGGAGGACAACATGGAAGGGCGTTCCCCGACCTGCCTTGTCAAAGGCTCTGCGGGATAAACAGGCCAGGCTTCAGAAGGTGGCCAAGCAAGCTGCGGCATCAGCAAGCGCCAGCAGACAGGCTGCCCCATACCAAGCGGCCTCGATCAGCGCCGCAGCCACTCCCAGGAAGGAGCCAACCGCGGAGACAAAGGCCCCCTCCGCGGACGTCACGCCGACATCCCGCCGACCAGGACAAGAAAAGCGAACCATCGAGGATAGCACGGTTGGTACACCCGCTGCCAAGCGCGGCAAGCAGCACCGCCTCGCTCAGGACACACCGAAGAACATCGACCCAGCGCATCTCGTGCAAGCCCAACGGGACGCGGCACAAGCCATGGAGTTGCTCATGGCAGTATTTCGCAATGTTCCAATGCCCGCTGGCTCGGTTCCAGCTCACTTGCAGCCCCTGCTGGGAGGCGCCGGTGCAGTAGCGCACCAAGAGAAAGGGACAGGGGAAAGCACCGCGGTCCCTGAGACCAAGGAGAGGACCGCGGGGGTGGTGATCTCCGAGCTGAGTGAGTCACCAGAGCCGGACAAAGAACAGCCCATTGCAAAGGGGCCAGGTCTGTTGCGACTCCGCGAGGCAGCGGCGGGACAAAAGCCAGGGGCAGAGACAGGCGAGGTTCGTGGAGCACGGGGTCGGCGGCATACGGCACTACCAGAGGTGGGGCTGCGCGGCCAGTGGAACGAAGGGGAACTACGTGTGGTGGGAATCCTGCGGCTCTTCCCAGCGCCAGACAGCTGGGACAGAAAGCCACCCGCGTATGATGAAGAGAATCAACGGCGCCTGCAGGCAATGAAGGCAGAGCAGGATGCAAGGCGAGCCCAGGGGTTGCCAGCGCTATAGAAAGAGAAGAAGAGGAAGGCAGGGGAGGCCGTTGCGGAAAAGACAGGCAAGAAGGGACCCGTTGAAACACAGGATTGGCGGATCTGGCAGACCGCTCACATCTTGCTCCGAGCCACAACCAAGGAACAACAGAAAACGGAAGCGGACAAGGTGTACAAAACCTTGGGCGCCCAGATGTGGGTGGAATATGACCGGCGGAAGAAGGATGACCTCGCCGGCCTCTATGAGCAGTATGCATGGGAGGGCAGTCGCCTCTGGCGGACCACGCCACATATCCTGTGGGTGCCTCCGCCCACCATGCAGAGAGCGGTGGTCGAGGCCTACCACCGTCACCACCATTCCGAGGTGCAGGCACTGAAGGAGCGGTTGTCCTCCATCCTGCATGTGCCAGACCTTCTGGCAATCATAAAAGAGGTGGTGCAACACTGCGCGCCATGTGAGCGACACCAAAAAGTTACGCCGCGGAACATGCCCCTATACTTGCCCTCTCCCATCGGCGGACCCTTGGATCGTATCATCATTGACTTCCATGGGCCACGCCCTCGCTGCGCTCAAGGGGAGCGGTACTGGATTGCAGCAGTGGATCACTTTACCAAGTTCGTGTGGATCAAGGCCGTCCCCGACAAGTCCTCAGAATGGGCAGCCCGCTTCATCCGTGAGGAGATCTTCTACCGCTTCGGTGGTTGCCGCATGGTGCACAGCGACAACGGCACAGAGTTTGCAGGGGCATTCCGCGAAGAACTCGCGGAGTGGGGTGTGCAGCACGTGCAATCCGGACGGTACCGCCCTCCGTCTCAAGGACAAGTCGAGCGGTTGCACGAAGTCCTCGAGCGGGCAGTGGCCACCACGGAGGAAAGAGACTGGGGGGAAACCCTCAAGAAAACCGCCCATTTCCTCAACATCACCCCCACCCGCGCCACATCGTTCTCGCCCCACGTCCTCCTCTTCGGACAGCCTCCGCGCGCGGCTCTGGGCATGCCTCAACCACCACTGCAGATACTACTTGACCCGGAGCAGTAGCAGGATGGCCGATCAGAGGAGGAACGGGAGATGGCGAAAGACAAGGAGGTGTAGGAGTGGTACCGAGCACGATGCCAGAAGACATCTGCAGTGAGGGCAGAGGCACGGCTCTGCGCCTCTGTCTCGGCCTGGCACGGATGCGACGCTGCCAACCGACGCCTCAACCATGGGCCAATCAGGGAAGGGAACCTGGTCTACCTCCGCCCATTCCCAGGCGCGGGACGTGAAGCAGAGAAGGCACACGAGGTGTACCGCGTGGCCTCCGTGGACGCGGGACACGTTTGGTTGGAAGGATTGGATGGGTTCAGTGAGCGGAGCTACCCGGCCACCGAGTTCGTCCTGCTGCCCCCGGCCTGGCAGACACACATACCAGGAACGGGTGGAGAGCTTCCCCCGCTTGAGCAACGCAAGGGCTCAAGGGGATGGCGGGCGGAGGAGGTGTTGGAGCGGTGTGAGGCTCAGGTGTCGGAGCAAGAGGAAGCATGGAGCCAGGAACCTGAGGAAGATGAACCAACGGACGGCTCCGATGTTCAGGAGGTATCCGCGGGGGAAGTGCAGGCGGGACAGAGGCGACAAAGGGAGGAGCAAGGAGGCCGGCAGCAGCAGAAGCGCCCGGAACAACCAAAGCAGTCGGAATCACAACGAACGGGCAGCGGAGAGGAAACCCCTAGGATATCCGCTGCTACTCCGCGGAGAGGTGCACCCATGAGCCCCCGTGACCTGGCCAGCTACACAGGCCCCTGCACGGTGTGCGGGGAAAACTTGCTGGAGGCATCCCTCTTGAAGGTCGTCTGCCGCGTCTGCGGCCAGCCAGCGCACCAGGGGCTGGCCAAGAGCTGCATTGGGCTAAACCGCACGTGTCTGAACTGCCTCAAGGACGGTCAGGAGAAGGACGCGGAGGAGAAGAAGAAAAGAGGTGACGGGGCCGGCCCAGGCCCAGAAGGAGAAACACGCGGAATGTGGGATCTGGAGGAAGAGGAGGAGGAGGAGAAGGAGGAGGAGCAGGCAGGGAAGCGGCAAGGACCCCGCACGGTCTCGGGCACAACCATGCGGTGATGGCAGGAGGAGGGACGGGTGGCAGCAGCGGAACAGGCCAGGAAGGAGAAGGAAAGTAAAACATGCGCCTAATGTGGGCACCACTGGGGCAGGACGGTGCAGGACTGTGAAGGATGTCACCGGAAAATATGTGACAAGTGCCTGGAACAGCCGCGGAATGAAAAAGGGGTGCGCAGCGGACCGAAGAAGTGCAGGCGGTGTCACCATGAGGCTGAACATCAGCAGGGAACACGGAAGCCACCGCAGGTAACCACGGAAGGGGAACGAGGAAGACTCGCCTAGAGCAACCGCGGAGAGCTGCCCCACCTGTGTCAGGGCGGTCAGCAAGGGTGAGCACTGCCGTCAATGCAACAGGCTGGCCCACCAAGGTTGCCTGGTTACAAGCAGCTCGGTTTGGGTGGGACAGTGCCACAAATGTGTGGGGATTACCGTGGAGGAAGGGGCCGCACCATCCTATGATGAAGAAACCTTGGCTCTAGTCTGCGGGGCATGCGCGGAGGATTTAACAGAGTTCGACAAGCCGTGCGGAATGTGCAGGACAATGTGCCACCTGCGCGGTGGGGTGCGCGGGAAGGAGGGCATTTGGACCTACAGTGGCTGTCGCGGCAAGACACGGAAGATCAAGTGGAAGTTCTCCAACAAACAAACCTGCACCGGGGACAACTGCGGCGGACGGCTCGAAGGGATAGTCTATCGCTGCGAACACTGCGGAGGAATTATACATGAGCACTACACCGCGGAGGTGGGGCGGAGCAATGAGGGCAAAAAGGTTTACCAGTGCTCAAGCTGCAAAAAATACGAGCGCGCACCACACTGCTCCTCATGCAAGAAGCTGGTCACTATGCCCACGATGGAAGCACGGTGCGAAGGGTGCAGAATCTTCGTCCACGATGAGTGTGCGGAAAGGCTCCAGAGGAAGGGAGGAACCGTGGAGAAGTACTGCAGGCCGTGCCAGGAGAAGAACCGTCCCAGGCCCCACACACATTTCAAGCGGATAACTCGCTAAAAGACTCTGGGGTAGAGTCTTGCGAAAAGGGGGGGTTGGGGGCATCAGTGTCAAGCAAACTTCCACCGCAGCTCCGCAGGAAAGATCCATCTGCGGAGAGAAGCATGGGGCAGGCTTGGATCCGCACACAGGACGCTGGCTCCCGCGGACACGGTTGAGCGAAGGGTGGCGCGGAGTCCAGGGGCGATGAGGACCAGGGAGTCTACAGGAGAGCCGCCGCAGGTTAGCACAACCACCTGCGGCGGTTCCAGCAGCTCAAGTGCTCGCGATGGAAAGAGAAAGAGGCGGGAAGCGGTGGCGGGAAATCCGCGGTGCAAGGAGAACAAGGACAAGCCACAGCAAGATCCGCAATCACTGACAGGGCGCAGATAGGTCAGCGAAAGGGCCGAGCCATCAAGGGAAGAACATCCAATCAGAATGAGTAATCTTACATCAATCACGGAGCAGCCCCTGGAGACGCACCGTGGAGGACGAAGATTCAAGGAAGAACACGAGGAACCGCGCACACAAGCCGCGGATGTAGGAAATGACCAATAGAGGATGTGCTATGTGTGTGCGAGGATGAGACCCGCGATGCGTAGCCGCACGGCGTGGAGTCCAAGTAGGAAGAAGATAGGATATTGTAAGAGGGATGAGACCGACGGCACGCCGTGCGGAGTCCCAAGTAGAAAAGGACCTCAGTAGCAGTAGCACAAGTGCAACTCAACCTTGCATGTATTCCTGAGCAAGATTCCGCATTCATGTACTTTGAAAAATTCATCTAAGACATTCAACCACTCCCGTTGCTTTCCGTCCCACTGCTCCCGTGTTCTCCCTGGAGCCCCATCCGCGGACTGCGGAATCGTGTGCGTGAGGAAACAAAAGTCCGAATGAAGTGAACTGCCGGCGGTGTCTTTGCTTGCACACGCCCGCGGAACAAGGGTTCCACGGAGAGGAGCTGGGAGCCACGCGGTGGCGGCTCACGTGTGGCAAGGAGTGGACCGCGAAGTGTCATTCATCGATGAGGTTTGTGCACCGAGGTTGAGATCTTCAGTCCGCAGAACTGTCGGTGGCTAGGGGTGGGGAACCTGTGACGCTGCCATCTGTTTAAGTAGAGACCGTGGTAATAGTTAGAAGTTCATAGTCCGCGGATAACGCGCGGAGTCAAGCCTGCGCGGAGAAGGTCAGAGGCGCGGCAAAATTGGGGGCATCAAGTCGTCCATGCTCAACCTATAACTGAGGAGCCTTTCTCCTCATGGGAGGCGAGCTTACATTTTATTGCTCCCTCCCACTCAGCCCCATCCTTCTGGTGCAGTGCCTCCTTCATGCTCCTCTTGCGTGAAGAAGATTTGTGCGAACCCAGTCCAGATGCCCTTGCCGGCATCGTACCTTTTAGTCCTTCTTCGCACACGGCTGCTCATGCGAGGCTCTTGAGGCGGTTGTTGTTGTTGCTGTCCCCTTTTGGCGTCATCCTCTCCAAGCGCCTGCTCCCCCTCTCTTGGAGACCTTGGAGACATCGGTCGACTCTCCGCCTCCACGTCCATCTCCGGTGCTTTGGATTCCTCATCCGAACTGGCCGGAATGAAACATTTTGCTTGCTCATCCCTCAGGAGATGCTCTCCGGTTGGTGGTGATGCGAGGATGTCACCCTCATTCACATCCTCTGGCGTCTCCCCCTCAAGGAGTGGCATCCACGCCCCCCTCTTGGAGAGACCTGCCTCCTTGTCTGTCCAACGGCTTTTCTCGTCGAACATGACGTCGCGACTCCGCA
>SZWC01000947.1:266573-299129 GCA_023375785.1 Penium margaritaceum
AAACGTGCGGAGGTGACCCACCGCCGGCTTCCTCCCGCTCCACACTTCTTGTGGCGTCTTCCACGTATTGCTCTCCTTGTCCTTCAGCGGCTTGGTCGGCATGAGATTCATGATGTACGCTGCTGTCCTTGCCGCCTCCGCACAATACCGTTGTGTAAGGCCAGCGTCGCTCAACATGGATCGCACCATGTTAAGGATTGTGCGATTCGCTCTCTCTGCGACGCCATTCTGTTGTGGGGAGTGTGGAGTTGTTTTCTGCCACTCAATCCATTTGCTCTTCATCCACCCAAGGCACCTCGCATATTCACCGCCGTTGTCACTCCAGAACGACTTCACCTTCAACTCTGTTTGCCGCTCCACATCAGCCACAAACTCTTGCATGCACGCAAGGACCTCACTCTTCTGCTTCATTGGGTAGAGGTAGAGTTTCCAGCTGTGGTCATCGATGAAGGTGAGGAAGTAGCGAGCTCCGCCGATGGAGCTCTCAAGCGGTCCACACACATCTGTGTGTACCACGGCCAGTTTTGCCGATGCACGCGTCCCCTTGGTGACAAACGGCTGCCAAGTTGATTTGCCAATGATGCATGGCTCACACACGGTCTCCTTGGTTCCATCAAGGCCGCTGATTTGGAGACCCCNCCCCCTTCTTGTCACCCTTCTTGGTGCCCTGTTTGGCACCCTTCCACTTGTCGCCTCGGCCTCCACTTTGAGGATGAACCGTGTAAGCTGAACTTGATGCCGCTGCACTCTCTCGACCGCCACGTCGCATCCACTCATTGCGTACGTACTCGGCAACCTTCGGGTACTTCAGCTCGTCAGAAGGCCAGCCACCAAGGACTGTGATCATGGGACTCCAACTGTCTGGCAAGGCCAGAAGGAGGATCATAGCTTGCAACTGAGAGTCGACCTCCCAACCCGTGGCCACGCACTCCGCTGCGAGCGACTCAATCTGCTGCATGATCTCCATGATGTTGTCGCCTTCGTTGGCTCGGAGGGTGACGAGCCGTTTGAAGATGAAGAGCTGATTGGCAAGGTTGCTTGACTGGTAGATGGAGCAGAGTTTTGACCATGCGTCTGCACCCATGGTGCATCCTTGGATGTGCCCAAGTTGTGGTGGGCATAACGCGGACACAAGGAGCGCAAATGCCTTTTTGTTGCGCTTCTTGTATGCCTCCTTCACCTCAGCCGTTGCAGTCTCCGGTGGAGCAGTCTCATCACCTTTTACGAGCTCAAGGAGTCCCTTGTCGTCGAGGAAGACCTCAAATTACCACCTCCACAAGGCAAATCCTGTCCCATCAAACTTAAGGACAGCGTGGCTGCTCTCTTGCTTGTTGGTTGCCATGTCTTGCTTTTGGAAGCATGAAATCAAGCTGGCTTTGAACCCCTTAAAGGCGTGGGCCCATAACCCTTTGTTGGCCTGAGGGTGAGTGTGCACCCTGGAGGGTCCCTAGCAGTGGTTGGTTCACACCACCAACTGTTTTTGGAGAGACTGAAACTGTGGAGGCAACTGGTTCCAAGGATGGCAGAAAACTGGTCAGAGAGTGAGGCAATAGTTTTGGCCTCAATTGACTGGAAATGTAATCTTTTCAAGGCTCACAAGAAGTGGCATTTTATAGCCACTGATCTAAGCTTTCCAGAACACCAAAGCATGCCAGATTTGGAGCTTCCTAACACATTCTATGGCTTCTAGAGTATCCCTTGGTAGGCTGTCCTTTTTCCCACCTAGGAAGGCATCCCTTCCTTCTTCTAGACGCTTCTACCCCTTCCTAGACTCCTCAGCTTGCTTCTAGTAGGAGGGAAGGTGTCTAGAAGACCAAGACATCTCTAGATGCCTTGTAGGACAAGTCACCCCTTCTAGAAGGTGTGCCACCTTCCTAGACCCTCACCTGGCCTTCTAGAAACTCAAGGAGGAATTCTAGAGGTTGAGCTAGCTTCCTGGCATCTATTTTCCACCCCCCTTGAGGCAGGGCAGAATTTCATCTTGTGGGACTTGAACCCGGGCCCGTGCCTCTAGAGGTGGACACCATTAACCACTAAGCCACCTTGGCTTGTCTTTTTGGTGTTCCTTTTTGGAGTCACTCCTGCCATGGTGAGGAGCATTACTCCAACAGCGTGGCCATTGTGTGGCTGCCCGTCCCACAGCAGGGCCGCAAACTCGCCTCTCGCGGACGCCCCTGCACCTTCCTTGGTGTGTCTCGTCAGTCCAAGGCCTGGCGCTTCTGGGACCCATCCCGGCATTGCATCGTCGAGTCCCGCGATGCCCTCTTCTTCGAGGACCTGTTTCCCCGCGACCTCATCCACTCCGGCTCGTCCGTGTCCCTCCCGTCGCGTGGGGGAGTGGTGAGTCCGTTCTCTGTCCCGTCGCTTCCGGGTGACACATCACTCCGTCCCTCTGAGCCTGTAAACCCTGTCGTGTCCTCTGTCCCCCCCGGGCCAGCAGTCCCAGTCGCGTCCGCTAGCCTATCCAGGCGAGCAGTCCAAGCCGTGTCCTCTGGCCCCTCCGAGCCAGCTGCCCCCGTCGCGTCCGCTGGCCCCTCCGGACCAGCTGCCCCAGTCCCATTCGCTGGCCCCTCCGGGCCAGCAGCTCCTGTCGTGTTTGCTGGCCCCTTCGGGCTGGCAGCCCCAGTCGCTTCCGATGGCCCCTCCGGGCCGGCAGCCCCAATCGTGTCCGCTGGACCCTCCGTGCCAGTAGCTCCTGTCGCGTCCGCTGGCCCCTCCGGACCAGCTGCCCCAGTCGTGTCCGCTGGCCCCTCCGGGCCGGCAGCCCCAGTCGTGTCCGCTGGCCCCTCCGGCCCAGCAGCTCCCGTCACGTTCGCTGGCCCCTTCGGGCTAGTAGCTCCTGTCGCATCTGCTGGCTCCTCCGGGTCGATAGCCCCAGTCGCGACCGCTGGCCCCTCCGGGCCAGTAACCCTATCCGCCTCCGTTGGCCCGTCGGACTCAGTGCCATCTCCTGCCTGACCGCGCTACACACGTGGCCCATGCGGCAGCCTCCGACCGTGGCCGATAGTGAGCGCGCAGACCGTCGCACCGCGTCCCGTGGCGCCTCGACCCCCTGTGGCTCCACGTGTCTCCTCCACTCCCACGGTCGTGAGTGGGGACCCTGGCACAAAGGCTCTCGGCCTGACCACTTTGGCCATTATCGCAAACTTTCACCCGGGCTCTGTACTGGACTACGCCATGCTTCATCACGAGCATCGGCATGTTGTCGTGGTTGCACTCGCCAGCATCCCACCTGGAGCTCGTGATGCACATGCCCTCTCAGTCCGGTCCACAGTACGGCCGGAGGACCCAGCCACCCTACGCGAGGCTCGAGCCTTTCCTGAGGCCGCACATTGGGATGCTGCTTGCGTCGAGGAGCTCGCTGCTACTCGGTAGTACCACGTGTATGACCTCGTTGACCTCCCTCGAGGTTGGAAGGCCATTGGTGCCAAGTGGGTCTTTCGGCGCAAGTGGAAGCTTGACGGGTCCTTCGACAAGTACAAGGCCCGCCTCACAACAAAGGGGTTTGCTCAAGTCTTTGGGGTCGATTACGACCAGATCTTCACCCCAGTTGGTCGATTCTCCACTAGCCGTGCGCTCTTGAGCCTGGTTTCCCAGCATGGGTGGGAGCTTGATCAGATGGACGTGAGCAACGCATTCCTCCATGGCTCACTGGAGGGTGAGGAGCTCTACATGGTGTAGCCCTCAGGCTTCGACGATGGCACTGGGAGAGTTTGGTGGCTACGGAAGGCCCTCTATAGCCTGAAGCATTCGCCTCATTGCTGGAACCAGGAGATCAGCAGCACGCTTCTCCGTGGCGGCCTTGAGCGCAGCACCGCTGACCCCGCACTGTTTTTCAGCCCGCGAGGTCAGACCTTCGCTGTAGTTCTGGTCTACGTTGACGATCTCCTCATTGCGTCGCCAGACACGGCCACCATCCAGCGTGTCAAGGACTTGCTGCACACCACCTACCAGATGAAGGATCTCGGATCTGCCAGAGTCTTCCTGGTCATGGATCTCGAGCATGATCGCTCGCAAGGCATCCTACACATCCACCAGGCTGCCTATGTGCAGACCTCGTCCACTCGCGTTGGCGAGGACCTGCCCCTCGTGCCTAGCGCATCTTCACCCATGTCACCCGATGGCCAGGTGAAGGTGAAGAGTCCTGATTCAGCTGTTGTGGGGGAGCCAGCTGATGTTACCACGTATCTGCGGGTCATCGGGTCACTGATGTTCCTGGCGACGACGACGCGTCCAGACATCGTATTCGCTGTCAACCTCCTGGCCCAGTTCTCTGAGGAGCCACGTCACCTCCACTTTGAGGCCGCGATCCGAGTACTACGCTATGTTGTCTCGACCCCTCGGCGAGGTCTCATGTTCCGCCGCCAGCCGTCCGTCGTCGCAGTGGGCTACACCGACAGTAAGTGGGCCGGCAGTTCAGACGGTAAGAGTCGCACGGGCTGGATCTTTCTGATCGGCGGCACAGCTGTGTCTTGGCGTAGTGGCAAGCAGGGATGCATTGCACGCAGCACTGCTCAGGCTGAGTACGTGGCCCTTGGCTCAAGCGCATGTGAGAGTGTGTGGTTGCGTTGTCTGTTGTCCGAGTTGCATCACTCTGTCGCATCCATCACCTTGCATTGTGACAATGAGAGTGCCATGGCCATCGCCGACAATGACGGCATACATCACACACGCACAAAGCACATCAATGTTGAGTATCACTATTTGCATTCGTTGTTGCATGACGGCAGCATCAGCATCGTGTAGGTTGAGACAGCACGGTAGCTGGCTGATTTCCTGACCAAGGCATTGAAGCGGGACTCGTTCAAGAAGGCTGTGAGTTCAGTCGGCGTGCGTCCGTGAGTTGCCCTCTTTGTTTCTGCTTGCGTCTCTGCGTACCCTGGGGGATTTTGGATGTTGACCGTGTCTCTGCCCGCCCATGTGCACTACGCCTGTGAGTCATGGGGGAGTGTTGGTTTTCTACCCATCTCTCCTTGTGCTCTGTTGTGTCCTCTCGGCTTGTGCACATTGGTGTGCAGATGACTGACGGTGAGACTTGATGCTACTAGAGCGTCGTCCGGTGGAGCTGACGCACGCTGAGGCCTACTCGTAGCTCGCTGGAGCCTTCTCCCTCCGACGATGTGCTCAGCTCCATCGGCATGCCTCCTCGGCGGTCGGGCCGCAGGCGGTCACTGCCGCGGTAGTTGCTGTCTGCATGTGTCCAGCGCGTCCCATCACGTCTGTAGCATCATGCTCTGCCTAGGGTTCATGTCTCTTGTTGCATGGCTTTGTTTGGCATCATGGACCATCGTAGGCACTGCCCGGGTTCGGGCAGCCATAACTCTTCGCTACTATTTTTCTAGCTGTTTCTGACCGCACGACTGCGTTGGCAGCGTTGGTATCATGGTATGGTCCGGTTTTTAGGCAAAACGGACAACGCCCGGGTTTGGGGCTATTGGTTGTCTGGCAGGGGTCACCGAGAAAACCCTGCCTGCCAGAATATAGGTATCTTTCCTGATTGGCTGGTTAGCTGAGTAACAAGCTCTACAGAGTTGGGGAGGAGCTAGAACTTGGAGGGGTCTCTCATTGTTTTTCATTCTTGATTGCTAATCAGTTACTTTCAGTTTCCAGCTGCTTTCTGGCGCGAACACTGGCGCGCGCACTTCTGAGTAACAAACTTCCAGACTTAGTCTCTAGAGCAGCAGACTGAGGGGGCAGCTGACTTAAGCAACTAGCGTGGAAGCCCGCACGCTGCATCAACAACGCTGCTGCCCCAACCTGCTGCCTAGCGTTTCCTTTTGTCATAAGCTTGTATCCACAGGTTACAAACTGGCCGAATGATGCAAGATGCAACTTTGTGACTTTATAACTCGAGCCTGTAGATGTATTTAGATACTTTAGGAGGGAAACTCAACTTGACTCCTGACCATGGACTATTTTAGATGGGACAAACGTGCACTTTGCAAACTAGAAAAACTTGTGCCATCTGTTAAGTGGTCCTTTCCTTCCAAATGGCCTTTCTTCTTGAGGAGAAGAGAGGCAAAGCTTTAATCTTTTGTCTCAGGGACAAAAGACCAAAATGGTTGTAACGATTTGCACAACTGGAACTAAGCACACCTTATTTGGTCTCAATGTTTGTGAGCCACTAGTTGCATATGACTAAGGTGGGAACGAGGGGAGGAGTAACCCGAGGAAGAAACATACTTGGAAATTAAACCGACTCCATGTACATCCGTGTAAAAAAAATCAAGTTGAAGAAAGACGATATAAGTTAAGAATCATTTTATCAAACGATGTCATGAATTACGATATCGAAGTCAGAAAAACAATATAGATATTTCATGATTTTTTTTTAGAGTATCTTCTCCAATTTAATGCACGGGACATAGCTTCTACATCTTTGATGACTAAAAATGCATATATAATGAAATGCATAATGTTCTCCACATTTCCTTCATAACCAACACGTAACAAGTCTTATATTGATATGAGTTTGCTCGTTATCCTTTGCTAGGAAACTCACATCTGTACGTTAAGGGAGACATTCATTTACATCCCTGGACATACAATGTCATGTGACTATGAAATGACAAACCAAACGTGAGATTTCCCATGATAAAATCTTACATAAAAATCACTATATGTAAAAAAGATCACATTGTTAAAGATAATTACTTGGAACTAATGATTAACATTAAGAGAATACATGCTTGAAGTGTTTATGTAACATGTGTGTATCATTGTGGTTCTTTTTTATAGATCTATGTAGAGAAGTCCGATTCTAAGGCTGCAGTTATTCATTTCATGAGGAAATTGTATACACAACTACATGAATTCAGGTCATGCAAAGCTTTAGCCAACAAAGAAATCATTTCACAAGCAATGTCAGATTACCTCGTGTATAATGTCTCCAAGTAAAGTCAATGATGGCATGAACTGGAAAAAAAAAACTCTTGTCCACACATGTCACTGTCCACCACCATGGAGCAACCATGGAAATCTCTCTTGAAAAATGGGTCGTGTGGCAGGAGGATCACTAGAAACTACAAGAGGAGCTTCATGTGTAGAGGTGAACTCATGTGCAATAGTATCAAATGTTCACGGAACCTCTTATGATTGTATCCCCTTTCTCCACACATGCTACACTTCAGTCAATTCCCACCACACTATTGTTGAAGCATGTTATGCCTCGGCCTCCCTGGTTTCCTCTAAGTCTTTTGTGTAAAGCATCAGGTTGGTGAAGTATCTAAATCATGCAAAATCACAGGGGGAATGCTCTAGGCATAACAATCCCTTCATGCCTTCGTCGTGTATGGAGGATGCATAAAATGTGTGAGTTGCATAGTGAGCTCACTGTGCAAGATGATGCTTGCAACATGGATGCAATGAAACTGCTTGTCTTGGAAGTCAAAGCAATCGCAGGTCCATGTGTCAAGATCCATAACATACTCTCTCCACTCACATTAGACCTTCCCCCTTTTGGGTGTGGACAATCTTGGCTCCAACGCCTTGGAAAGTCTAGTAACATCTGTCCACTTCTTGTCGGGCCCACTTGCGAGGTGCTTCTCTAGCGGTTGCGGATTTGTCTCCAAAATGTACAATACCATGAAGTGGCCTCATCTTGTTGCTCCTTGAACTTGACCATCACTCAGTCATACATAGCCATTCAAAGTTCCAACATGAGCATGGTTGTCATCGTCTGCATTGTGCTCTTCCATGACTCTGCATGTCAAAACAATCTTGAGAAAACCTCGGCAACGGAAAGAAACACCTCACAAACCATTCTAGTGGCAAAGCACGTAGCGTTGTCGCATATTTGAGTGACACCATCTCAAGCCCCTCCATCGCCCTCTGAAGTATTCTCTTTGGAGGAACCGTACAACATCGAAAACACCTCTTCCATGATGGTGCCTTGGTTTGTTCTGTCGCCCCTGGAGGGGTCACGGGTGTCAGGCCTTTGGGTGCCTGAGTGGCGGTGGTGTTTGTGCTGACAGGATATGTAGAGGAGAGCAGGTCCTTTGGTACCGGAGTGGCGGCAACATCAGCCCGTACTGAGCGATCCATCAAGCTCGCCTCATGTGTCTGAAAAGGCATAGAAGCAGGCACACTCACGTACTATGGGTAGTGTTCAACAAGGGGTAGTGAGGGGATGTGGCAAAGTGTTTGGAACTGCTTGTAAGGCATATGCTCTAGAAAGGATGCATCTCAACTCTCTAGAAAACAATGGTTTGTTGGGTCCCAGAACCACCATACCTTGCAGGCATGAGAGACCCTGATGAATATGCACCATTGAACATGTGGAATCAGTTTGTGACCGCGTTGTGGTGGCCCAAACTAGACCATGGTACCCCACACCCTTGCAGGACGCAGGTCTGCCTTTTCTTTGAACCACCGCTCCCACAGTGTAGCAGACTTGGGTAGCGGGCCTTGGGAAATGCGGTTCCACACCCATGTGACCTACTTCATGGCCGCTTCCCAAAACCCAAAGGGCAGTCCTGACTCAGTGAGTACTTTGCGTAGTGCATCACCCAAGGTCCTATGCCACCGTTCAGCGATGCCATTTTGCTGTGGCGTATAGGGAGCTATTGTCTGGTGCTCGATGCCTTTCACTCTGAGTTCTGCATTCAGTAACCCCAAGAAATTCCCTCATCTTTCCGTTCTCAGTTTTTGCAGTGAACAACTAGTCTATTGTTCGGCCATGGGTATACATTCAGCAATTGCTCGCTGTGCATCTACCTTGATTTCATGTAGAAAATCCCTGCAAAAGTGACTGTATTCATTGGTGAGGGTTAAAACATGCCCCACTGATCCTTGAATTTGATTTTTATGGTTCTTGGCCTAGTTGAAATTCTACCGCTTTTTCATTGAATGAATTTGGAGGAACACATCAATAATTCTTTTGCGAATCATGCAAACTTAAGGCGTTATGGTCAATAACATTTTCAACACTTCTGTCAGGTTCACGCGATGCCAGTATCATGTTTGTAACTACAGTAGCAGGCGTTAATCTGACATTTTATTCATGAAAGAAGATCAAGTTTGAATTCGACGTCTACACATATTTGAGTACACACAAACAGTTAGTGAACAAAAATAGACACGGTGTTAGCGCACCCACCACAGCACTTACCGGTACCCGGTAGACGTCCATTCGTGCGTCTGCTCGGTCCGGGTACAAAAAAAAGGATCATGGAAAATATGAACTCACCTGTTGTACGATTTTAAGGAACACGATTGATCTCATTGCGTTTCTTTTGAACACTTCAATGATTAGAACGCTAAAAATGTGTGCGCATTTTAAGAACACATAATTACAAAATTTGAAACATACGAATTGGAATATTAGTACGGTACAATTACCCATACTTGACTGATGTCACTAGCATCGGCCCAGTGAGGTCTCCATGTACCAGTGCTATTGGTCGAGTAGTTACACTGATTGATCTTGGAAATGTTTGTGTGTGTGGTTTCCCTTCATGGCACTCCAGACAGGTGTCTCCCTTGAGCCCATGCAAGTGGTTGCTTGGCATTATGCCGCGTGCTGGGGTGTGTCTCAGTAACATAGTGACTGCTTCTCTGCTAATATGTGCAAGGCGATGATGGATAAGATCCGCATGCATAGCGTTAGTGCTAGTGAAAACGTGCAGTTGAGGACGGTCAGATTGAGTGTGAACAAAGGGGAACAAGGTGAGTTTGTACAACATATCAGCATGCACTCACCCATCGGCCAGCAAGGCACCAGACGCATCAAAGAGCATGCAATACTGCTTTTTGCGTGAGTGCAGACACACTTGCTTGCTTGTCCAGTTTTCCCCCATTGAAAGCAGGTTGACTTTCAAACGCAACACAAACAACACTTCAGCCAGCCACAGCACCCCACCTGGAGCCTGTAGAGGCACAGTCCCCATACCCCCAGCCGACAATACGTGTGGTGTGCAGTATAGTGAACAACTAGTAATGCAAAGACATGTGATGCGATGCTGCGATATTAAACAACCATTCATGCATTGGTAATGCGTGCGTCGTGGTGACATGCGTGTGCCCAAATCCTCTGACCTGGTGACTGTGATGCAACGGTCGACTCAGGTAGCTGTACCACCATGGGTGCCATCCAAACTGCTCCGAGCTCAGGCACAACTAGCTGCTGTGACTCATATATCTTAGTGTAGATACCTTGTGCCCACACTGGTGGCAATTCCAGCTTAGCCGGGTTGGGTGGCCCATAAAAGGATCCCTGGTACATTGGAGGTGCAAGAATGACTGGCGCTGGTGGGTGCATAGGCAACTCCATCTGTGGGTAGCCAAAAGTGGCTGCCCCAAAGGGTGTTGGAGTCTGTGGTCCAGGCATGGTCTGAGTTGTCCAGGCTGGAGTGTGCAGGTGCTGATCCTGTGCCGGCTGCCGGAAACTGTGCCAGGTGTGTCTGCTGTGACTGTGGTTTCATGATGCACTGCAGTACCGGGCACTCTCTCCAGTAGTGACCTCGTTGTCTACAGTAGTTGTAGGTGAGGTTGTCCACACCATGACCACGACCTTGTCCCCTGCCTCCTTGACCGTCCCTGCCTTCTCCTCCCCTTGCATGAGGATGGGTGGAGTGTGAGGTACCTACTCCCTGGTGCACAAAGGCACTTGCAGCTGCACCTTCATCCTCACGTGCTTCCCCTCACAAGATGTACTCATAGTTCCTTAGCTCTTCAAAGACCTCGGCAAGGTTGGTGCTTTCGATGTTTGTAATCTGCAATCGCCGAAGCAGTCCACGTCGGAACTCTTTGTACGGCTCCCCGAGGTGTAAGAAGACCGGCTCCAGCCATTCCAAAATGGTACATGTGGCACCAAGGCCGAGTATACATTGACGAAGGTCCATAGTTGCATCCCAATATTCAGCTACAGGGGCACCCGGCTTAGGGTACAGGTTGTGCAACTTCTCCCGTAAGGTGATGACATTGTGGTCAAGTGTTGCCACGCCTCACGCGACCATGGGTCACATCTGCGTGGATTTTTTGGATCCTCTCCCTTGCCTCCAAAGAAAAAGTGGCAGGCAGCATACTACTGGTCCTGTGGGAGTGCACACACCAGAGCGTTGAACGCTCTCAGTGGCACTCGCGCATCCGCACCAGCGTGCGGGGAAGCAAGGTAAAATTCCTTGAGGCCGTGGTCTGCTGCCCATGAGAGAAACACGTTCTTCCAAGATAAAAAATCCCGAGCTCATAGCTGAGGTGACGTCATGTCCTTATGAGAGAAGACCTTGTTAAACTCATCCCAAGTGATACCTGTGATGGTGGTGCCGGCACCCGTACTGGCGCCGACACCTGAGCCAAGGCCGACATTGACGCCGGCTCCATCCGGCATGGATTATGCTCAACTCCTAGCACTTCTAGGAATACGAGAGGGCTAGTATGCGGGTGAGGGCTCTGAGACCCGTCCCATGCTGCCGAAGAAAATTTTGGCAAGAATTCACTGGGCCCACTTTGGGCCCTGTTTTCTGCTGAGAGCCTGAGGCTCGAGGAATCGGCCTGTGCTCCATGTCCAGGGTCTTTTCAAAGGTTGTTTCTAACCTACAAGACCACAACCAGGGCCGAGAGGCCCTACTGGTATTCCTGGTGAGGAGTGGAGAGCACTTCGGCACTCCTACCGACGCTATTCAACACTTCCGGCCCTCTCTCCTCCTTTTTGCCACCTGTTTCCCCTTGCGCACGGCCTAGGGAAGGGTTGCGACACGCCTAGACCCCTTGTGCGGCCTGCTCTTGTGGCAGCCGCGCGGATCCACTTCCGTGCGTGACCTGGCCGTCTCCATTTTAGCTTGGCACCGACCCAATACTCAACCCCTATGCTCGGAACATGGCTACGATACCATAAGGAAGTTGTTATAAATCTATTGCAGCTTATGGCGTCTCGTTTGGTTGAATATGGAAAATTCTAGGTTGAAAAGACTAGGCCAGCAGCCATGATAAGATACAAGTGTCCGAGTAACAACAAACGGTGTTGCTAGCGGGTGAGTGCTTGCTACTCGAGCCTCACCCGTCTGCCGGTGAGCAAGGCTCGCCGGCGAGAAAACTTGGCTCGAGGGCGAAAGCCCTCGAGCACTGAAAACTGAACATTGGGTGTGCGAAATAAACCTGCACACCTTGCCTAGGCCACTTCATAAGTGGAATGTTCTTTGGCTCAGTCCATCTAGAATTCAAGGTTCATTCTAGGTCACATAAGCAAAAGCATAAACTATGTCAGTTGCAAGCTAGAGATGGAAATAGGTTCTCAAGGCATCTGGTTATGAGTGAACTAGCAGATGGGCCGTGCTGGAAGGGTAGAGACGACCATCCAAGGGAGCGTGGATGTGCACATGACGTATGTAGCTTCACGGTACGTCGCTTCCACTCTCTTCACCAGCTGGCCCTGCGCACTCACGGCCACCACAAGAGAGGCATATGTACAGTTAGAGAACAACACGTCCCTTTGGACAAGAGTGTGGAAGGCATGCAACCGAGCTGACAGAGTTGGAGCAAAATTGAGGGAGGAGGGAGAGCTTTTGTGAGGAAGTCTGCCAGCTATGCCTTCCCACTACTGCGGCATACTTCCACAGCCTTGGCTTTCACCGCTTCACGGAAAGAAAGGTATTCTACGCTTACATGCCTTGTGTGTGGATGCAAAACACCATCATTTGCTGTGATGCGACGTGTAGTGGAGCTGTCGTTGTGTAGTGGCACTATGGTGGTATGCAGTCCCAACTCTTCAAGCAGTCATGCAAGCCAAATCCCTTCACATGCTACTTCACCCAGTGCCATGTATTCTACTTCGTTCACACTATAAGCTACACATGATTGTTTGGCGCTGTACCATGACACAGCAGTTCCCCATTCCTGAAACATAACCACCATGGCTATGGGTGACACGATCACGAGCGTAATCACTATCATAGATAGTGATGGCACGGATGACACTGTATTCCAGTTTTGCGGAGAATCCATTGTTGATTTGTGTGTGCAATCACTAATTAATGATAAAGTCGTTACAGATTTGGTATCAGCTTGCAATCAATACCAGTGCTTTTTGTGACCAGTCATTGCCAGCATGGAGAGATTCTACTTCAGCCACACTACAAGCTACACATGATTGTTTGGCACTGGGCCATGACACAGCAGTTCCCCATTCCCAAAACACATAACCACCATGGCTATGAGCGGCACAATCATGAGCGTAATCACTATCATAGGGACCATCATAGAGGTATGACTATGAGTTACCATCATAGAGGTAATCACTATCATAAAGACAATAACAGGGGAAGGATTGTAGAGAAGATTTATTACATACTGCACGCCCGCCGTTTAGAGTCCCGGCACGGATGTCCCATACCTCCGCGGCCTATTTGTGAGAGGTATCCTCCTGGTAAGATGAGAGGAAGACATAGAGGAAGCCCGTTGTCCTTGCGTACGAAGAATCTCTTCTCCTGTGTGCATCAACCATCTCACCTGAACAAGAGACATTGACCCCTCTGTGAACTTGATATGCCAGTGATGTAGCTTCACTGTTATCGCTTCCACCTGCACAACTTCCTCTGTGTGCCACACAGACGTTTTCCTCATCCAACAGCCCTACATCAATCGCTTTTGAGCGTCAAATAGCATGATAGTGATCGTGCTGCTCATAGCCATGGTGGTTATGTGTTTCAGGAATGGGGAACTGCTGTGTCATGGCGCAGTGCCAAACAATCATGTGTAGCTTGTAGTGTGGCCGAAGTAGAATCTCTCCATGCTGGCAATGACTGGTCACAAAAAGCACTGGTATTCATTGTAAGCTGATACCAAATCTGTAACCACTTTATCATTAATTAGTGATTGCACACACAAATCAACGATGGATTATCCGCCAAACGGGAATACAGTGTCATCCATGCAATGCGGTGATTTGAATGGCCAAGCAACTTTGTAAGCAACAGGTTGTGAGCCCACGAAACCCGCTGCGGGAACCCCTGACTTCAAAATAAACAAAAACCTAAGAATTGACCTGGTGCTGTCATCGAATTTAAAGATTTGAGCTCATTTGATTTCGACAAATTAGGAAAACATAAACAAATACTGAGTGAAAAACCTGGTCCAAGTTATGGAACACTACATTCACAAATACCTAGACGTTGAATTGAAAAGTCTCCTAGGTAACTCTTTCAGGTCACAAGCGCTGAATGCAACCCTCCATGTGTAATTTCTGTCTTCTAATACGCGTTTGTTGGGTTCCTAGACCATCCTAAGTGAAATTCTATAGTTTTATTAGCTATTTAGAAAGAATTTATGTAATAGGTCTACTCGGCCTAATCTAGGATTAATTTAGGACCTAGTCTTCCTGATTGGCAATCTTACACAGGCTATTAAATTGTACAGAAAAGAGAAGAGTCATTATGTTAGGAGACTTTCTTCTTCTTATGATCATTATCTTTGTGAAAAAATATGTGTCATTCAACGATTTTGGCACTCCATGACACAATACCATTTTCATCCTTTTGAAAAATAATGACTGCACTCCGTCCTTATTATTTAAAAGAGCTTCCTCATGATAGGTGTCCAATTCTCCCCGTAACAGGCTTCAATCTTGTAGAGGCATTGTGCGAGATCCTCATGAAAGTGTTCACGCCAGGGTTGTACCTCCAAGGATACGTCGTCGTGACTGGATAGCCAGTTTCTCCCAATACTTGGTTACAGCCACCTGTGGCACCCAATAATCTAGTTCACATAAGTTGTGCTCAGGCTCACAACCAGCCCAATGCGCAAGATACTCGTTGACCTCTCATACATGGATTGTTTTTCCACTGTGTTGGAGGATTTGGTGCACCTTGCACTGGCCCTCAACGGAAATAGCGGTAGGCGGAGATGCTTGAATAGACAAGTCCACCGTGAATGGTGCTAGCATGCTTGCATGGAGGCTCCAACCAATTAGCCACTTCTCTTGCTGCATGTGTGATTAAGAACTTTCCTAACCACTTTGGTAGCATCATGCATACATCGGGCGTCTTCAATAGTCAGTTCTTTGTATTCAGAAAAACCCGTCCACCGACATAGAAGCTTACATTCCATCGTGGTTTGTTAGGATATGCATTTTGGTAGTGTGAAGCTATGCATAGGTGTACATTTGAGCCACACTACAATGCATCCATCTTCTCGACAAAGGCATGCTCATAAAAAACCTCATCACCGTCATGTCTCTCCTCCTCCACGCGCATCCTCAACCATGGAAACGGGTGCCACCAGATTCCAATCATGGTTGAGGAGGAATGGATTATGGCCCGTTGAGTCCAATTGTGTGATATGGAGTCACTTTTAAATCGTAGCATTTGTTCCAATGTGTGGTTTGTGCATGTGGTTTGCCACTGCATCTGCAAGTACAACTCTGAGGACATCTTCATCCAGTTGATATCATCCCTGGAGAGCTTTCCAAAAGCACATCACAGATCAAGGATCACGATCTCATATGACATCTAACAGAATGTCATGGTACTCCACAATGTGATCATAGAAGAGGCATATTGTTTCTTCAACAATCACTTACAATGCCATGTGAATGAAGTGTACCATACATGAAGCATGATCAATCACCAAAAGAAATGTGTCGTGGTCCTTCTTTGTTTCTGGGAAGCCATGGATGAAATCCATGGCAACAAAATCCCACAGAGTATTGGATAGCTCTAACCGTTGGAGAAGAACTGTGGGAGCTTTGTGTATTGCTTTCATTTGGAGGAAAAAGTCGCAGATTGCACAATTTCTTGACTTCCATTGGTCTGTAACAGCCGTCAACAGTGATCCAAAAACACATATCCTTATTTCCTTAGCCCACCTGACTGGTTTTGAGGGGTTATGAAGTTTAAATAGAATTTTATCATAAATACTTCTAGCATCTGTAACTTTTGAGGCTACTTGCAATGGGTAATGAGTTTGGTGGATGCGAAAAAAAAAACAAAATTCTGGTTTGGCGTACCATACTGGCAACAAGGACTCACTTGCGACATCTTTGTACCACCTAGTAATGAGCTACATCCACTTCTATTTGAGAAATTCCACAACAAGGTTACAGGTGGTCACTTTGGTGAGGACAAGACACTGAAGAAAGTCATAGAGTACTTAGGGGACAAGATGCAAACCGACATCACGGCCTACAACAAGATGCACGATGTATGTCAACGTCATAAGTCAAGATGAACGGATCCCCTGGGCTTGCTTCAAACATTACCAAAAGAACCGTGGTCAGAAATCACCATGGATTTCGTGACAGGTCTGCCTATCACATCAGGGGGATTTGATATACTAGTTTATGTGGGCAACCAGATCTTGAGAAGGGTGCGAAACATTTCCCGGAACTGCGATTGAATAGTCATGGTTTCATGATCCTTTTGTTTAACCACGATTCCAATTCTTAGAGACCTAAATTAAACATGATTCAGGGGTCACGTATTGATAGTAAAAGCAAGAGGAGAGTGGTTTTGGAGATTTAAACTGTAAATTGTTCTGTTCCATTTTGAGCACAAATGCAGTGTTCCACGCACTGTCACCGTCCTGCTCGCAATAGTCTGTCTTGACAGCACCATTGAACCATGATGCTGACAGTGACAATGTTTTGTGGCAAACATTATTACTTCACCAAGGCCTAGTTAGTCCATCGCTTGTCATCGACAAGCAATGAATGAATCAGGTTATTGCTTGATTGCTCAAGAATAAGACAACTAACAGAATCCATACACACCATTGATTTTCTTTTAGCTATATATTACTAGTTACAAAAAGAATGCCTCCCCATTCCAGCTGTAAAACTCCGAGCTCCAAACTATGAATTTCAAACCAAAAACAGTATAAGCACTGACTCTATCAATTGACGGGAGTAGCTATTGGATTTTCAACCACATTTTTTTTGTAGAAAGTGGTGGTGATGGGTCTAATCTACAGGAAATCAAACATACCGATGGCTTATTTAAATGGCATTTACCTGTGCTTTGCAACACGTCAGAACATCATAGCTAAAATGGGGTTGAAAGTGTTATGTTGCTAAGGTACACGAGTGTGTAAACTCCACGTGTGTGCATGTTTTCATTGCATTCATGGCACATTACACATTTACCTTCAATGTTTTACACCTAACGATGGAGGGAATTTTTTACACCCATCCCAAACTTCGCTTTTTTTTTTTGGTTGCAAGAATCTGACAAGTTTAATCACTTTCCATGAACTCCTATCGAAATGTCACGAACATTGTCAACCTTACCATACTGTTTGGCCAACCTTTCAATGATGCTAGAATTTTATAGAGATGTGCCTAGAGATTCTTGAAATCCCCCAAATGTTTGGTGGATTTTCTTGAAGAAGCCCCTCACAACATATCCCAGCGCATCCACCAGGCATGCGTCTTGTCATCATCCAGTCGCCCCGGCCACTACCCTATGTTCCACACCCCTATCTCACACTGTGGTGAGTGGGGATCCAAGGACTAAGACATTGGGTTTGACTGCCCTTGCTGTCGTCGCAGTGGACCTTCATCCTAGATTCACATTTGGTTGTGCCCTGATCTATGTAGAGCATTGACATGCTACCTTTTTCTCACTGTCTCTTACTGTAGTGGATCCTTGCAGGCAGTCAATCCACAAAATATCTGTGAGGCTAGGGCCGCACCTAACGCTGCCATGTGGGATGCTGCTTGCAAAGAGGAGCTGGCTGCCATCGATGAGCATGATGTACACATGTTGGTCGACCTACCCCTGGGCCGCAAATTCATTGGGGCCAAATGGGTTTTCTTTCTCAAGAGGAAGGTAGATGGTACGCTGGACAAGTGAAAAGCCTAGCTCATAGCCAAAGGCTTTCCACGAGTGCAAAGAATGGACTTGGAAGAAGTCTTTGCTCTGTTTGGTCATTTTACTGCTAGTCACTTGCTCTTCAGCATGGTCGCACAACATGGGTGGGAAATCCACCAGATGGACGTGAGCTTTGCCTTCTCCATGGTAAGGAGCTCTACATGGTCCAGTCCCTTGGCTTTGACGACGGTAGAGGTCGTGTTGGTGACTCCGGATGGCCCTCTATGGCCGAAAACAATCATCTAGGTGCTGGAACATAGATATCAGTCGGACCCTCTTAAGGGTGGCAAGGTGCGTAGCACAGCAAGTTCAACCCTCTTCTTCACCCCAGTTGGAACCACCCTAGACATCGTGTTTGTCTATGTGGATGATATGCTTAGTGAGTGAAGGATCTATTGTAGTCCACTTACAAGATAAAGGACCTTGGGCCTACACAGGTATTTTGGGGCATGGAGATCGATCATGACCGCATCCATGGCATTGTACGTGTGCATCAGGTAGCCTATGTGTAGACGTTATCCAATTGCTTTGTGGACCTCTTGCCCACTGTACCCAGTGCTTCAACACATATGACCCTAGATGATCGGATCAAGTGGATTTCTTCTGATATCAACACGCCTAGTGTGGGTGTGGATGTGACTGCTTTTCTTCGTGTCAATGGGTCACTGATGTTCCTAGCCACCACCATGCGCCTAGACATTGCCTTTGCCATGATTTTTCTGGCCAAGTTCTCCTAATCACCATACCCATTGCACCTTGATACAGCCATGCGTGTGGTGTGGTACGTTATCTCCACCCAACGTCATAGAGTGACGTTTTGTTGCCAGCAGTCTGTAGTCATCAAGGGCTACACTGATAGTGATTTGGCTACGAGTAGAGATGGTAAGAGTCACACTGGATGGATCTTTCTCATCGGTGACATTGCTGTCTCATGGCGGAGTAGGAAACAAGGGTGCATCCCATTCATCACTGTCAAGGTAGAGTACCTGGCATTGGACACCGGTGCATGTGAGAGGGTGTGGCTCCGTCATCTATTTTGTGAGTTTTGTCAACGCGCATCACCCCTCACACTGTGCTGTGACAATGAGAGTGCCATGGCCATTGGAGACAATGATGGCATGCAACACACGTGCACAAAGGATATCAATGTGTAGTATCATTATGTATACACTTTGTTCCATGAGGGCAATACCTGGATTGTGTGGGTCGACACTATATGACCGCTTGCAGACTTCTTGACCGATGTAGTCAAATGTGCATCGTTCAAGAAATTCATTAGTCTAGTCGGTCCGCATCTGTGAGGGCGCAGTCATGCATCCGTGAGTTCCCTCTGTGTCCTAACCAATCGTTGTGCTCATTATCGTAGCTTTGTGGCTTTGCTAGATTATGGAGGCCTGAGGATATGGAAGAGCATGAGCTATGGTGAGTATTGTGGATGCATGACCTTTTCATATGCATGTACATTGGTGCCCATGGGTCATGGAGAAGTGTTGTGATTTTTGCATGCACTATCTCATTGATCTATAATGTGACCTCTCAGGTTGCGTGCGTGATTGTGTAGAGGACTGAATCAGTGGACGTTGACGACAACGGGCATCAAACCATGGATGGAATGACACACCGTTTTGAGAGACATGGCTCTCGTCTCCCTACATGCAGTCTTGCATTTGGTAGTACTGCACGGCCAGCTCCATCGACAGTAGCCATTGATGCTCATGTCACCGACAGTCATGGATGACTATTCTTGGTTGCGCAGAGTCTGCCTAGGTTAAGGCAACCATAACTCCCATGTGTGGTTTTTTGGCTGATTATGACTTCAAGAATGCATTTGCAACGTGCATTTTTGGGTATGATCCATTTTTCAGGAAAAGAAGATAACGCCCAGGTTTAGGACTGTCGGTTCTATGGCATGGCTTACAGAGAAAACCCCACAGACCACATAATTGTGCATTTTCTTGGTTTACTGGTAGACTAAGTAATGAGCCTCATAGATGTGAGGACCTAGGTTAGTGTAGGAGGGATCTCACACCACACCTCATTCTTGTTATTGACTCAGTTGTTATCCAATTTCAGCTACATTTATGGCGTTAAGTTTTGAGTAAAAAGTTTCCCTCTCACAGCTAAGCAGCCAGCGCTGTTCAAGCACTAAGTCTGGACGTAGCAGGGCACACGTTTCAGTCCAAGTGCGTGAGGTGACAAAAAGTGGACTTGTCCAGACTAGCGCATAATCATTTCCATATGGCCACTTGCCTCAAACTCTCGTGTTCCACTCCAAAAGGTGTTGGCAAGTTTGACTGATTCATACAAGGATCAACAGAACTATTACAAATTCTATCAAAGTTACAATAATGTTTGGTTACTTCTCCATGGTGCTAAACTTTTACAAAATCACACCATAACATTCCTGAATCTCCCTGACTTCTCAATGGGGTTTCTTGAATGACCTTTCATGACACGACGTCGCATGCTTCACTCGGCTTGAGTACCTTAGGCCCCAAGTGAACTGATTTTTCTTCTTACTGCTATACATATGTGCTCGACCACTCCGATGTTACGAACCAGACTTGTACGATTCCCTCATACTTGTGCATGGATATTGTTGTCATTACTTTCATGGCCCACCGCGTGGCGATTTCTGGATTTTGGGCGAGGGCATTTTGACCAACTGCCTCGAATGCGATGTTCTATCATCGAATTTCAAGACAACTTTGACCACATTCCATATGGATTGATAGCAGTGTTGCGAAGTGTTTCAACATTGTTCGCTCTGATGTTGTGTGGGCTTTGAGCCGACATCGCTCCACACAACGACGTTGGGACCACTGGTCTTGTGAGGGAATCCGAGACTGCTTTATCAACTCTGAAATTCCTGGTGTGCTGCATTTGCTCGATTCCGGCATCCAGGTTTGTGGATATGTTGTTTCTTGAGCTTTCTTGGTGGTAAAGTCCCGGGCACCCGAAGACATGTTCTAGGGTCAGGAGGAGACCTGACGTACACGTGTGGGGTCTGACCGGCTTATTACATCGGTCGTAATAGTTCAGATGATGTGTCATTTGGATGCGTGTGTAAAGAGGTATGGCCTGGCAAAGGTTTTGGCTTTGGCGGGGTCGTTTTCCCTCTTCATGAAACCAAACGCACCCCAGGATGCGCAAGCCGTGCGCCAAGTGTGCCAGCTATTTAGGTCAACTTAACTCATTGTTTCTTCTCAATTTGCATTACGCTTATGTGCAACCTTGGTTCATATGACCCGTGTTCCAATCCTAGTCTCACTGTTCCTTGCGTATCATGTAAGTTAGCCAACCAGAACTTCGTTTTCAGGCTAGTGAGCAGTTGAGCTAGGAAGCTTCTAGAAATTTTCTCATGGTATCAGAGTAAGCGAGCCACAGCTCTCCATGCTACATAGCAGGGATACATCACTAGCATTACCACCAGTGAGTGGCAACAGCAAGAACCACCCACAATAGTAGCAGTAGGTCCTGGGAGGACCCACCATGACTACGTCGCAGCGGAGGTAGCGGCGACAATTGCATGCGACATTGGTGGCAATGCCAGCGGCCGTCTCAGCCACATCAGTTGCAGCCATTGTAGTAGTATTAGTAGTAGTGGTGGTGAGCTGTAGCAGCAGTAGTCGCGGGTAGTTACAACAATACTGGCGGCGGGTATCTGCCGCAGTAGTAGCCATAGGAGCGGCAGCGGCGGCGAGCAGCTGCACTAGGAGCTGCGGCGGGCAGGAACCAGAGGAGCAGCCACACCTGCAATAGCGGAGGTAAACAACTAGCAGCAATACTGGCCATAGTAGCCATAGTAGTAGTAGTAGTGGTGATGAGCTGTAGCAGCAGTAGTCGCGGGTAGTTGCAGCAATACTGGCCGCGGGTATCTGCCGCAATAGTAGCCATAGGAGCGGCAGCGGCAGCCAGCAGCTGCACTAGGAGCTGCGGCGGGCAGCAACCAGAGGAGCAGCCACACCTGCAATAGCGGAGGTAAACTACAATGGAAATGAAGAAAAGCAACAGCCGCAACATTAGTAGCAGTAGTAATGGCGGCGAGTAGCCATAGTAGAAATTGTAGTGGCAATGAGCCGCAACATTAGCCACAACAGTAGCTACAGCAGCTACCGCACCAACACCAGCTATGTACAGAGCAGGATCCGTAGTAGAAGCTGCAGTGGCAATCAAAGCTCCAGCGTAGAAACTGCAACAAACTACAGCAACAACTATGTGTGTTAGCAAATACACACGTGCTCCACAGTTGTAGCAATAGTAGCGCAAGTAGTAGGGTTAGCCGCATTTGTAGCGATTGTAGCAACTGTCGTTGTCCCCATTGCAAAGGGCAGGAAGATACCTTGTAGCTTCCCATTACAAGGGAGCTCGGTGTCCAGAGAGTTTGCGGTGGAGCTTGCCGTCAGGCAACCTCGCTGATTGGCAAGCTTGTTAATCGATGAGCTGGATTGTACGAGCTTTCTGCGAGGGTCAAGCAAGGCAATAGAAAATGAAACGGAGAGAGGAGAAGGGGAGCCACGAGTGGAGCACTTGATAAAACCCCAAAGAAGGGCTATACCACTTGTACCGGAGCATTCAATGAAACAAAAAAAGGGGAGTAGAGTGCTATGTAGTTGCAATAGCTACTTGTCTAGCAACAACTATACTAGGTACAACAACCGCAATAGTAGTAGCAAAGGTGGCCACAAACATTGGCAAACGACGGCGACCACAATATAAGAAACAAATACATGAGACATGGTTGTAGGCGAAAGTGGCCGGAGGCCACAGCCATTGGCAGACAATGACGACCAGAGTAGGTGTAGCAGTCCTAGCAACAACCGCACGATCAGTGTTAGTGGCTACAAGCAGCAACGAACAACAATAGCAGTAGCACCGAAGGCAAACTTAGGTCGCACGTTTGACAGTCATGCAATAGCAGAGTAGCAATCACGTAGTAGATGTAGAGTAGGGGACCACCGACATGGTGGTGGGCCTCGTGATGGAATTGCGGCACATCTGAGGGATTGCGTTTTGATTGCCCACCTCCCATGTGGCCTTGTGCCGGTGGGAGTGAGTGTCTTGTACACTCACCCACACTAGGCTACTAAGATGAGCACACTAGCGTGGCAAGGGGCACAGCCAGTGCTTTGCCTGGCATTAGCGCTATAGGCGTGGCACGTCCCACGGACACAGCAACTGTTATAGCCTTGGCACACACATCAAGCTTCTTATGGCTTTGCCTACTACGACTATGACGACCGGTACCATGGCTGGTGCAAGTGTCGCTAGCACCCTATCAGGTGGCGACCACTGTGGATGTTGTCCCGTTCTACTTCTCCTCCACCTGGTCCGGGGACACTCCCAGTAAATGCTCTGGTGCTCCTCAATGGAGCTATGGTAGTGCTTTACGCCAAGCTCCAGGGTCTAAAGTGCATAGTGCAACAACTCACACACCATGTGGTCTCGAAGCAGGTTATTGCCACCATGCTCTTGTAGACCCTCCCTTCTTCGTGTTGACCTGATATGCTCCTTGTCCATGGCTGATATTTGGACAGGCACAGGACAGACTAGGCATGCACTACTCCCTTGGAGTAAGTCCCCTAAGTCTGGTCCAGATAGACAAGGCATGTACTGCTCCTTTGGAGCAAGTCCCTTTGGTCTAATCTGGATAGTATAGCCAACAAACACTACCTAGGACAACTCCTTGTGGCTTCGACGTTCCAGAGTTAGTCTTTGGAGCGAGAAGTTACTGGGTCAAATCCCAACCCGGTGACTAATTTTCTTTGTGACCAAAAGGGGGGAACAGGAAGGTTCTAAGAGACATCTTAGAACATTCCAAGGTCCTTCCTGGTGGCTGGCGCCACTTGGCGGTCACAGGGAGCGCCATGTAGGCAGGGGGGATGACGCAATCTAGATTGCCCCCAAAGTGGCTCATCCAAGGAGCCACTGCACGCCTAGGCTAGAGGCTGGCTCTAGGACTATAAGAACCTGTCAGTTGCCTATCATTGAGTACAGTTCTTACCTTTGAGACTCCTAACAAAGTTGTCCACCAGAGGCAGACACTAAAGAAGCATTGGTTGGTCTAAGCCCCAGGAGTTTGCTCCTTCCGCGAAAGTGACCAGGTGTTAAGGACACAGTGCAAGGAAGTGATTCCTATGAACTGCTCAGTGTGGAACCTTTTCTCTGAGGGTGATATCATCTCTTGGTTGCAATACCAAGAGCGGTCGGGGGGAACCATTGTGTCGGAACCCGTTTTCTAGACCGTCGCCTCAGGCTGGTTGCCACTTCCTCCATGCCATCGTCAGTTCCATCAGTGATGTCACATAACGCTGCCATGACTCCCGACCTCAAGTCCACATCTGATTCCCTTTGCTCTATCCTGGAATCAGTTAGTGTCACTTTGACCTCTGACCCCTCAGCCTTCATGTCCACATATCCTCATCGCATCATACGAGTACGCCCTTGCTACACACATGCTTGCAACACATGCGCAACACATGTCATGTCTGTCTTGACGTTTCCATGAACCAACAGTATGAGCGGCGGAGGCAGAGGTTGTAGTAGGGTCGACTCCTTTGTTCCTTATCACAGAGTTGTTCCATCCACCAGTAGTCCATGTGACCATCTCCATAACTCCCACCGGTGTGTCGGTTGTGGGAGGGATGGTTTATCCACCAAAGACTACCGGGGAGCCAAGAATAGAGTTAGTAGACGGAGGCACACGACGCACTCAGTTGGTGAAGCGTCTCAAGGGGACGGCCAATCTTGCTATGAGTGAGGACTGTTTATCTGAGGAGGAGTGGTCCAACGTTGAGTTGGTGACAGAGATCGAGTTGGATATTGCAACAGGCATGATGGAGGGGGTCGTAGAGGTAGTGGAGGGTATTGATGCCCTGGCGACGGTCGGGACGAGAGTAGCATCAATGGCGGTGGCAGCTGACACCTGTATAGCAGATCTCCGGGTAGTGGGCATGTTTAAAAACACCGATGTTGTGAGGGCAACAGTGGCAATCGCTGCTTTTATGGATGGTATGATGGTTGTTACCATTACAATAGAGGATACCATAGGTGTAGACACCATCTTAGCGGCACTCATAGTAGGTGGAGACATCATGGGGATTGCCATCAACAATATAGCACGTCTTTAGGTGGCGAGAGTGTCGGCATCGAATCATGCGTCTGTAGTCGTTCCTACATGCACAGCCACCTCAGAGGATGCTTTTCCAACAGTAGTCAACATAGCAACCGTCCAGCCTAGCTCCTCNTAGTGGAGGGCATTGATGCCCTGGCGACGGTCGGGACAAGAGTAGCAGTAATGGCGGTGGCAGTTGACACCTGTATAGCAGATCTCCGGGTAGTGGGCATGTTTAAAAACACCGATGTTGTGAGGGCAACAGTGGCAATCACTGCTTTTGTGGACGCTACGATGGTTGTTACCATTACAATAGAGGATACCATAGGTGTAGACACCATCTTAGCAGCACTCACAGTAGGTGGAGACATCATGGGGATTGCCATCAACAATATAGCACGTCTTTAGGTGGCGAGAGTGTCGGCATCGAATCATGCGTCTGTAGTCGTTCCTACATGCACAGCCACCTCAGAGGATGCTTTTCCAACAGTAGTCAACATAGCAACCGTCCAGCCTAGCTCCTCCTTTTAGTTGCTCTGCACGGTCTGGACATCTTGAGTGCCCACACTCAATCAGTGGCAGATGTCTGGACGGTAGATCCCATCACAACACCCAATGTCTCCATGGTGGAAGTTCGTGTAGCAGTCCATGTGTTGTGGTGCATGCAATCCATGGTGAATGTGATAGAGGCAGCCGTAGCTCAAGCGGATGCGCAGGTACGGAGTCTCATGGCCGAGCTCAAGGAGGCAAACAGCCGCTAGTACACCGCAGATGTTTCAGTGCGACGGGCTGTCAAGAAGTGCGTGGATGATGTACATACTCATCTCAAGGCAACTGAGTGGTCTCTCTAGGATGCACGTCTGGGGTGACCAGGCCTTCACAAACAAGTGAAGGATTGGTAGGAGCCTCACGGTGTTGAGCATGCTCTCCATGATAGCGATGATGCCACAGGAACAGATACACTGAAGGATATCGACGCCCGGCCAATAGCTCATGGTTCAGCGACAAATATGTCAACAAAAACGGTTTTCTCTACAATAGTAGCTCCTATGGTTGCAGATGCTACAGATACTGTCACGTTTCTTGGTACCGACGCCATGCCACTAGCTGGTGGCCAGGCGGCACATGAGTTGATAGCTTACGAAGGGGACCGTGACTTGTGCGACGAGTAGACCAAGCCTTACTCCTACCTCTGGGACAAGGTGACAAGGTTTCAAGAGCCCATGGCTTGCACCTACGTTCACGCGATGGAGGTCCACTTTCAAGTATGTGCTGTAACTGAATGCCTAAATGGCATAGATGCAGTATGCCTGCCAGTTACAGCAATAGAGCTCAACAAGCTACACATGTGCCTCGACGTTGTATAGTCCACGTGGTGACATGCACCTCAGCAATTGGTGGGCATACAGTAGGTGATTATCTTGGAGGAGTACCTCAGTGCTGCACCAGTCATGGCAGCAAGTGACGACATCACTGAGCAGGAAAACTACAGCGTCGACAATGACAGAGATGACGATGACAGTGATGATGGCGTTGTAGGGTGAGGTTACTTACGTGCATGTCCCACTAGCATCATCCTCACCCTTGCTGTTGCTATGCATGGATATGTGGCCATGGGGACCTCCCTCCTCAAAGGAAACATTGTGCACAGCTATCGGCTTTGCTTGTACTGACGGGCTCTGTCGCGTAGGGGGAGTGTTAATGTGTGGGATTTTGCCCAACACCTCCCATTGCATAGCGCAAGGGGACACTATTAAGTTGTGGTTGACATGGGCTGAGGTGGTGATGGTCGAGACCCGCATACAAGGCAGGTTCTACTGGTGTGACATGGAGACCTAGTACCTTGAGACCACCATGTATTTTTTATGTAGGTGTGGGTGTGCCATGCTACAGGTCTTGCGTTGTTGAGCTCTGCAACCGAGGGGGACTGTTGTTGTGTAGGCTTTGTGCCGACTTCGTTCCACCCAATAAAGTTTGTACCACAATTCTTGTGACGGTTCCCAAGACCGCTTTATCAGCTATGGCATTGTCGATGTGATGCACTTGCTACATTCTACCATACAGGTTTTTGGTTATGTTCCCGCTAGAGATTTCTCCGTGGTCATGACCGGGGCACCTGCAGACATGTTCCGGGGTCACAAGGAAACCTGACGTGCACGTGCAGGGTCTGACCGGCTTGTTGCATTGGTCGTCATGGTTCACACAGTATGTCATTTGAACGCCTATGTAGTGAGTTATGGCCTAGCAAGGGTTTAGGTTTTTGTGGGTTTGTTTGCGCTCTTTGCACTACCAAACATGTCTCTAGCTGCGCTAGACGCGCCACGCCTGACAACTATTCAGGTCAACTTAACTCATTGTTGCTTCTCTCTCTACATTATGCTCAATTGAAGCCTTGGTTCATATGACCTGTGTTCCAATCATGCTCACACTGTTCCTTGAGTGACATGTGTTGCATTGCATCGTGAGTGGTTGTTTTGAGAAGCTCTTCCGATTCCTCGGAGGAGCTTATTGAAAAAACCACCCACAATGCGGCCTCACACGTGACACTCGACTCAAGTGCCGGTGATCCTACACATGCCTCATTCTCATTCTTGAAATTGTATGTATTTGTTAAAAAAAATCAACAATTGTCATTGAATCATACTCACCGCTAATTAAACTGCTCAAGTGTCTCAAATTCCCAAACCGTGTTATGCCCCGTATCTTTCCCTTTTCACCATCTATGCTTCAGACTGGCATCACATCTGACACTTGTCTTCGAATTACATGTACAACAAGTGAAGCTTTACCAACTGTCCCAGTTTCTCAAATCTCCTTCTACTATGCACCTTATCCCTGTGTACCATCTACCTTCGACTCGGGTTGCTCTCCGGTGCAGACCCATTGTTTAATTTAAGAGATTATTCCTTCTCAGGACCCCTATGTACCAGTTAACCTATTAGTAAACTATGGTTAAATTGAGTAGATGATGTAGGAAGGGATGGAAACCAACAAAATTTCCATACATACTCTTGTAAGGACCTATTCATGCCAGCATGACTTGCTTTTAATATCCTCGAAACTGTGTGTTATTGTCCTTCAGTGGTGAATCTAGATACTACGTGATCGCACAAGATCGCCTACACCTTGTACCAGGACGTCCACTAGCGACGATGGATCCGATTCAACCTCTCCTGCGGCATCTATGATGCATCCAGAGGGACCCTAAGGATCGGGGGACGCACTGAGGCACCGTGCACTGAAGACAGAAATGGACGTATTTATGAAAGGGCAAACTTATCCGAGGTGATGACCTGACTAGTCGCCAACATATACGGTGACGATCTAGACATCGCGACATGGCGAGTGCCTCTTTTAAAAATCTACCTCTACAAAATGTGATGGTCCGCGATGACCATAGGATTGATCCGCCGGTTAATTGCGTCAGCGCCAAGCTCCGACCTCATGTAAAAGACTCACCCCGTAGGCCGCCCGAACGGCAAGATTTTGAGGGGCGATGTTCTCCTACACCCAACAAAATCATGCATTTTGTTCATAGCATGTGAAATCTGGTAGATACCATCTTAGGCGCTCAATCAAACAGAGACCTTCACAGTCAAAGTCTCAGTTTGAGCTACGCCAATAGACCGTAAACAAACAGTTACAAAATGCAGAAAACGTGGATGGCCAGCATTGCCCGGGCGTCACAAGGAATGTCAAGCTGGTCATGTTACAAACCAGATGTACACAAATTCCTAATCTTTTTGAGTGGGCATTTCTATCTTAACACAAACAGTCCTCGCGCAACAAAGACCCCAATGTCCACCCTGACGGCCGAGGGTAATTCTGCCAGTTGCCCTCGCCGTCCGATAAACCCTCTCAAACTTTCAGACAACTTCCACCACTTTCAAGAATCCACAAAAGAAGTGTCATGATCTCTTGGTCAATTTCTTGACGCATCGAGACATATCTCAATCAATATAGATGCATCTTGCATCTTTACCATCGATCCTCGGAGATGACCCACGACTGCCCTAGCGTCGTGGATGCTGTCTTGCACCTTCTGCAATTCTTCTGCAACCTATCCTTGATGCGGACGCAGCTGGCGCTGAAGCACCGATGAGTGGTGGCTCCGCCCACCAAGAGATGCGAGAGAGATGCCACAAATTCCTGTGTGCTTGCCGGGGTGCTTTACGATTTTTCTGCCAACGCTAGATTTTTCTGTGTGGATTTGTATGTTCTGCATTGTCCGATCCTCCGATCGGTGCTGGACTTGTGCTTGTGACCATTCGTAGCGTTCGGCTCGAGATTTTGCATCACAAAGTTCATACGACGTAGCCTTTTTATTAGTTTACGCAGAGATACAGCCAAAACAATGTTTTTGGGCCGGCTTTAGGAGAGACCTCGCACTGCCGTGTGTGACACCCGTCATGTGGCGCGGCATGTATTCATGCTGTGGACGTGTAACTTGTCAGCACTCTCTACATGTGTTTTATTATGGAAGCACATTTGACACTGATTGTGTCGTCTGGCCAAACCCTTGTCGTTTCATGTCCAACCTGTGTTGACGTCACAAGCTGACTGAGCACTAACGCCAAGCCAGTGGCAAGTGTGCTAGGAGGCTTCCTTGATTGTTCTCACGTCAAACTCTGTGGAGCCGACTGTGCAATGCTCAAATCTTGAAGGTTGGGACTTTGAGATCGAGCGCATGCAAACCTCCGTGGTCGCGCGACTCAAACTCCCGGACACTTTGTAAGTTCATCCGGTATTCCATATCAGCTGACACAAGCACTACCGAGACCCAAGAGAGAACTACCCAGGAAGGGATGTCCCTCCCCTTCCTCATGTACAAGTAGTTGAGGACACCAAATACGTCATCAAGGACATCCTCTGCCATCAACGACGTGGCAAAACAACAGAGTATGCTGTCAAGTGGCATGGCTACGACGCCACGCATAACAGCTGGGAATCCTACGACAATCTCTGAGACGTCAGTCACCTCATCGACGCCTAGTATCGCTGTCACTGAGCCACATCAGTACGCACGCCGAGACGTCGCGGCTAAAAGTGGGGGAGGTGTTACGTACTAGATGTACACAAGTCCCTAATCTATTCGAGTGGGCATTTTTGTTACTACAAAAAGAGCCCACTGCGCATGGAAGACTTTGATATTCACTCAAACGGCCGAGGGCAGTTTGGCCAAATGCCCTTGCCCTCTGGTAAACCCTTTTGAACTTTCTGACAACTTCAACCACTCCACAACAAAAGTTTCACAACCGTTCGGTCGACTTCTCGACACATCGAAACATATCTCAATTTCTACAGGTGCATCGCGCATCTTCACCATGGATCGTTAAAGGCCCCAGATTTCTTTGCTGAGCTTGTAAAATCCGACCACTCACGACGTGACGCGTCGCTTGACACTTGAATCAACAACCCCAACTGTACCTCATTCGTAACTTGACACTTGTATGTAAATCTTCGGTCCTTTCGACACTTGTCATCGAAGTATAGTTACTACTTGCTATGAATTGGTCAAGTATCCTAAATTCCAAATCATGCTCTGCCTGAAAACTTCTACCTGTTCACCATGTATGTTAGGTTTGGTGTAAGAGTTCAGGTTGGCTTATAACTTCGAACACCGAAATCAGGTTTGAGCTTTGGATGTATCAGGAAGTAGATTGGCTTGAAATTCAGTAGGATATATTGACCAGATAATCCTGGTTCGGGCCGTGTCTTTAGCACATGCGTCGGGTACGTCTGGTGGAAGAGTATTCAAGGCTATCTAGTTTCTTAGCCTACCGGAAGCTCCGCCTTGGTAGCGGTGGTCGGGGCCGTACTCCGACCTGAACGGTTGAGCGATCGTTTTCACGCCCAGGCTCGATTGGCCGTCTCACCTTTATAAAGTCCCGAAAGTTTTAGCGGATGGCTCTGACCGTCTTATCTCCCCTCTAGTTCGATCGGAGGTCCTGTTCTCTACACCATGGTCGATGCTCATGAGCTGATGACAACTCGACGAGAGAAAAAGCATGTTTGAAACAGCCCGCGCGTTGCAATCGCGCCGTCATCACTGCCTACAGCTGGGGGCTCTTATGTTACATCGGAGTATGGCTTAGGTCAGATTAGCCGGCCAGATCAATCTAGCAGTCATCGCTGACCGTCACATATTTGGAGAACTAGCTTTTGGATCTTCCTCTTGTCATACATACCGGCCGTCGTAGCCAGTCATGGCGACTGGTCAGGTCGTCGCCGCGGACATGTTTGCCCAATTTAGTAACCTTTCTACGCCCATCACCTCGCATGGGGGCAGAGGCGGAAAAAGGACTATCCGGCCAATTGATCCGTTCTGAAATCAAAACGTTGTTTTCATGCGAGCTTTCCTGGCTTTCAGTATTTTGTGATTCGACCGGGATCGTCGCACACACTCTTCTTCCAAACGCGGCAATTCTCCGTCCGTTATCTTCCGTTGTTTCTCCAACGGTCCCAACCGGGCGCGGAGTCAAGATGGGAATCTTGGCGACCATGCGGAAGGACCGGAGTTGAACATCCGACCTTTCGGGTGCTGCAGCACCACGAGCCAAGTGGCGTCGTTGATGCCAGCACTGGCGACGTTGCGACGTCGGCGCTGCTGCTGCTCGACGCCGTGTGCGCCATCCGTGCGTACTGCGTCGAGCTGCTGAGCACTCTTGCCGCTGCCACCGCCGGCCCCCTTGCTGGTGCTACATCCGGATCCATCGTCTCTCGATCCTCGCTGGCGACGCTGGCAAGGCGGTACCGTGTAGCCTCTGCAGCGCCGAGAGAGGAGCTCAGGGAGTATCGAGGCTTGTGGCACCGAGTCTCAACTGTCAGATTCACAACGGTCTATTCCATTCATCGCCCTTTCCTCATGTCCCGACTTGCATTCCGCTTTCACAGCACATCTGCGAAGCTGAACCTGAACCTGATCCTTGCTTGGACTGTGCAAGCATCCGGGCCGGTTCGAGTTTTCTCCTGCACGCTCGGCTGTCTGACAGAGGGTGGTCGCGGGCAGGCAAGGGCTGGAGGACGCAACGGCTGCACCTCACGACTCTTTTACGGGAAGAAGTGGAAGGAGAGTAGAGGCTCCACCTCCACCACGCGCAAGTCTCGTCCTCGTTCCGGCGCTCAACTCTCCTTGGGTACTCTTCATTCCACCAACCCTTCTGCCCAGCAGCGAAACACATCAGCGCCAGACAGCAGCAAAAGACGTCAGCAGAAGACAACAGCAGAAGACAGCAGAAGAATACCGCAGCGGAAGACAGCAGCGGAAGACAGAAGCGTAAGACAGCAGCAGCAGCAGACAGAAGCAAAAGATAGCAGAAAACGACGGCAGCAGACGACATCAGCAGTCTGCTGCCAGGAATGGCCAACAGCAAAAGGCGGCAGCAGAGTTTAGCAGCAAATCGCGATAGCAGCGAACGATAGCGGCAGTGCAATCCCAGCACCATCACCAAAGTAGACAAATTCGGTTCTTTTTTTCTCCTAGCAGCTGTGCACGCCACATCCACCAAGAGAAGTCTCACTGCTGCCTCTGGACCGAACTCAGCTTCCGTTCGACGATCTCTCTCTCCGCAATACCTTCCTCAGTCAGACCCAGTCTTTGACCAAGCGGTTGGCGAGATGGAATCCTTCCTCCCCGTCAAATCC
>SZWC01000948.1:0-15593 GCA_023375785.1 Penium margaritaceum
TAGGACGCGCTGGACGCATGCAAGCAGCAAATGCGGTGTCAATGACCGCCGACAGCGCGACCGCCGAGGAGGCCTGCCGATGGAGCTGAGCGCGTCGCCTGAGAGAGGAGGCTCCAGCGAACTGCGAAAAGACCTCAGCGTACGTCGGCTCCACCGGACGACACTCCATCAGCCTCGCGTCTCGCCGTCAGTCATCTGCACGCCGATGTACACAAGCCGGGAGGACACAACAGAGCACAATGAGAGATATGCAAAAACCAACAGGGTGGATCAAATTTGATTTTGAAAACTGGGTATATTGTAAATAATGTAATTTCTTATTGGATAAATTGACAAAATAATCCTGGTTGCCTCTCTGTCCTCATACGAGGTGTTGTGCTCCTATTCACATCGAAGATTCGAACCTACCTGGTTCCTGGCCTACCGGAGATGCAAACCTGGCTACGGTGGTCGATGTTTTACGCCGATCTGAACGGGTGGAGAGGTTTCTTTGACGCCCCGATCATCCAGGCCGTCAGCGCTCGAGAATACATCGAAATATTTGTTTCCGCGTTACTGGCCTCGCTAGGTTTGCAACAGTGACAATGGTTTGATGTTAGGAGCTGTTTTGTCTTGCATTACCAACGCTAAAACTCCTGCGTGAACTGAATGCAAAGAAACATGTGAAAACATTGTTTTCCAATTCCCATGCCGCTCGCAATGTCGCCGTTAGGGCGGCTTACACCGTAGGGCCTTAACGTCAGGTCGAAGTAATCTACTGACCAGATGGACCGGCGGATGAAACGGGCGGTCATCGCTGGCCGTCACATTTTTCGGAAGTAGTTTCTTCGAACAGGAGCTTCCCAGACCTACCTGTCCCCGACGTCGCCGAATATCGTGGCGGCTGGTCAGGTGGTCGCCTCGCATAAGTTTGCCTGCCGAAACTATGGGCTACATGTGCGGAAGTTGCAAAAAGCCGGCCTTTTCAACTTCATGTCGACCATTGAGTGGCCATCTGGTATTCGTTGGGGTGCACGTGACAACGCGACTTGAGTGTCAACAGTGAGCGACGGCGCAGGACCGCGTCTTGGTCGCGTTGGATGCATTCGGGCTCAGGATTCGGAAGGCGGCTGAGAACGACGAAACCCATTTTGGTTCAAGAGGATGATTCAGCTTTCGAGGAGGTCTGAAGCCCAAGCGACGAATGAGAAGACGAGAAAATCTGGTTTTGTATTGGGCAAACTTGTCCGAGGCGATGACCTGACCAGTCGCCACGACCTTCTGCGACGATGAGGACAGGTGTACAAGGCGAGCGACTGTTCCGAAAAATAGCTAAAAAATTATGTGACGGCCAGCAATAGCGCATGGCAAACTCCGCCGGCGAATCTCGTAAGCGCCAAACTCCGACCTGACGTGAGAGACCTACCCGATACGCCGGCCAAACGTCTAGTTTTTTTAAGGGCAATATTTTTATATTATTGTAGATGTTTGAGTCAGGCTCACTTCGGCTGAACCCAACAAAATACGGAGAACAGAACAGGACCTGCGTTCAGTAAATCCCAAACAAGCATGGCAGACATTTTTCGAATAAATGACGGCCAGAATTGCCTGGGCGGTAAGACAAAAATTCAGCCGTTCAGGTCGTCTTACTTCTGCGACCACCGCAATCAGGGTTGAGCATCCGATAGGCTAGGAATCAGGGAGGTTCAAAACTTTGAAACCTGCCTAGACCCGACACCTCCCATCAGGACAGAGCGAAAACTAGGATTATCTGGTCAATTTATCCTTTTGTATTTGACCAAGTCAATGACCACTCTTTTAGAGTCAAGTGCGTGCGTGTACGTAACGCTCACATGTTGCAGAGATCGGCAGGTCGGAAACATTTTCTCCGGAAGCATGCTCTCTTCTAAGTAGACGGTTCGCTGAGGCAATTCAAAGGTGGAGAGCTGTGGACTCGTGAGCGATGGGGGTGGCAAATGAGGTTTTGGATTTGAAATCGGATTTTGGGAGTCTGGCGAATGTCCCGAGCGGGTTAAAAGCGGCAAACCCTAGGTACATGGCGCCAAGGGAGGTGAGAGCCGAAGCCCAGCTGCATTTCCCGGTTACGGTGCGCACCCGGGGAAGGGCGAGGCAGGCTCTATCTGCAAGGGCAGCCTGCCAAAACGTCCATGCTTCTCCTCAAAGCAACGTTCAGTTGGCAGCAACCATGCACTGACGTGACCTCTTGGTACCCCTCCTGTCATTCCCCATCGGAGGCCGTTAGCACACGGGCGACGAGGTGCATTGTCGTACGCGAGGTGCCGCTGCAGAGTACCCCGCAAGTCGAACTAGGTGACACAAAGCATGTTCGTTCAGAGGCACCTTGAGGGTCCCACTCATGCCTAGAACATTCATCGTTCTGACTTACCCCTGACGCGCCATGGCTGCTTCACCAGAGTGGATCGTCCTTCACCACACTTTATGAAACAGGGTTCAACATCAATTGTCTCCCCCCCCCCCCCCCCCCCCCCCCCCCCCCCACCCCTTTCCCGTTGGGGCCCATAAGTCCCCTATCCAGCCAACATGGCCACCATGTACCGCACCATCAACAAGGTACTGCACGGCAAGAAGAAACCAAGCAAGGGCGGCGAGCTTTCCCAACCGCCGTCTCAACTAGAGAAATATAGCAGCAGCAGCAGAAGCACCACGACCTCTACAAACAACGGCTCCGCTTACGACCCCATCCAGCAGCTCCAGCAGCAATCCCCATCTTCCTTCAGACCGGAGTCTCCCTTGCGTCTGGGCTCCCCATCCGTGGCGGCCATCGGCGAAGCGACGCTCAAGAAAGCCATCAGGAGAGTGTTCTACAACGACCCAAACCTGGCCAATGGGGAGGGGGAACGGGGAGAGGCTGCGCCGGCGGGCAAGGCCGGTGCCGGCAGCCGCACGGCGGAGGTGCCGACGGAGATGCTGGCGTTTGAGATCGGCAGTGTTATGCGGCGAATGCTGGAGATCTACGACTCCATGTGCGAGAAGCAGCTGTCGTCGCTCCGCTCCAACCTGCAGGTGAGCAATGCAGAGGCAAAATCTAGCGCAGCAATGCACTGGACAGGACGGCAAGGCATAGCACAGGGCGGCATTTCCGTTCTCGCGGCTTTCCAAGGCTGCGAGAGAATGAACCCACCAACTTTCAAGCTGACAGGTCAATTGAGAATGTAGCCGGCAAGCCGACAAGACGACGAGGAACAGTGGAGTTGAAGAGCCTCGACTTTCCTCTTCTGAACAGTGGAAGAGGGCAACCGTGAAACAATCCGACAGCACGATCGCAGTAGTGTCCCTGCGTCGTGCATGGCATGGCGGCACGCTGCGAGGTTGCACAGGCGGGATGCGTTGAGACTTTGGGCAAGCGATGGGATGATATGCAGTGCCAGGCACCGACTGACTGACTGCACGACCGGCAGGCTCACAACCCTACAAGCACAGGAAGACTTGCGACGAGAGCGGCAAATCCCGGGGAAGGTACCCCTGGCGTCCCCGTGCTTTGGGAGGCAACGGTGCGAGGCACCCTAGGCGTGGCTAGGGTGCAATGTCTCTTTACTTTACCTCAGTCGTGGCTGACGAGCAGAAAGTGCTTACATTGACCATCCTGCTCCTGCCAACGATAAGCAAGGTTGACTGAACGTGGCTGCTCTGTGTGAAGAGGGCTCACGCCGCGGGTTGTCATCTTCGCTGACACCATCATCGCTGCGTCAGCCATCCCTGCTCAGGACGTGACGCCTCTTCTTGTGCGTCGTCTTGAACTTCTGCACTGCCGGCTATTTCCATTGCCGAGCCATTAGCGCGGGGGGGGGGGGGGGGGGCTTGTGCGGTTTCTTCCAGGGCGGTCTCGCAGCAGGCTTGCATCGCGTGCCTTCTTGCAATCGCCCTTGCTGCGGACTGAGTTGGCTCCAGTCGCATGGCCGTTGTCTCTGACTGGCCGCGGGCAGTAGTTGTAGCAGGAGCTTGCACACGCGGCATCCGTCGTGGGATCCTCTGCACCATTCGTGGGCTTTCTTCATGGGCTGCGGATGTCCCTGCAGAGATGTGCACCTGCTGCCCTCTATCCTCCCTTTCCATCCGGCCAGCGTTCTCTTGTCTTCCCCTGTGCCCCCGTCTTTCTTTCCCTTGCAGGCCCCAGGCGTGGTGACGCTGATATCGAGCGAGCTGAGGGTGCTGTGGGGTCTGGCAGGCTACGAGAAGCAGCAGGAGCTGGCGCTGGTGGCGTCGCGTGTGGCTGTGCTCGGCCGAAAGTGCACGGACGTGCGGCTGCACGACCTCCGTCCGCTTTTTGCGGAGCTCAACAACCCGGAGTACTCGGGCTTCAAGAAGTACTCCCTCATACCGCCAGAGGGCGAGGTGCTCATCAGGTGGGTGCCTGGTTTTGTGATCCGTGGAAGGTTGTGGACGACGATTGGTCCACAGTGGACCAATCAGAGGAGTGGACCGTCCACTCCTCTGGCAAGCCCGGGGTCCTTGAAGTGCTCCCTGTTTTTTTCTAGGTTCTGTTTCCTTACAACTCTTCTGTGTTGTGAGTGCAGGGGGTGGACAGTCCGTCATGGTGTGTCAAGAGTGCTTGGTGTGCCAGCAGTACAGTGTGAACGCTCCTGAGGCAAATTTGGATGGAAACGTCGGGCGGCCTGTACGCAAGATTTTGTAGCACTCGCACAATTGCAATGCTGTCGCCTGTCACTACAGCGCCTCTGCTCTCCTCCAATATATGGAAACAGAGGCAACAGGAGCTTGCACGTGCCGGAACATGTTCCAAGTACGGACATGGGTGCTGGCTTGCTTGCGTGCTTTCTCATGTTCGGCACACTGCTGCAGGTTCATGCGAGAGCAAGCAGATGCAACGAACACGCTAAAGTCCGAGATGGAGTCCATACAGCTCCTACACACAAGGTCAGAGGCGAGCAATGGCCACAAGTCCCTCAAATCTCAACTGGTTCCGCTGTCCTCCCAGCGCTGGACCATCCACTGCTGCTCCGAACTGCACTTTGTGTCTCCTAGTCTCACTCACAGCGTGTCTGCAGCCAGCCTCAGCTGCCTCGTTCATCTGATTGTTTGTTGAACCAGTGTCATGTTTGTGTGGGTGCCCTTGCTGCTTTGTGCACAACGTAACACTACCATCTGAATACTTGTCTTGAGCCTGGTTGTACCTTCTGGGCTTCTTTGCCCAGAGGACATGTAGTTCCTTGTGTCTACCCGCATTAGGCTCTAGCGGAGGCCGATAACGCATGCGTCACCATGGTGTGTGCACTTTGAAGACCAACAACTTTTCTTGCCTGTGAACCGTGAATTTTCTGCCTGGGCCATCTTGAAAACCCCTCAGAAACAAAGGAAGTGATGAATTGAACCGCGGGCGTTGTTGCGTCGTGCATGCGCAGGATCCAGGAGTGCGGCGAGTGGAACTCGCTGCAGGAGATGGTGACGCAGGGCAAGCTGGTGGAGAAGCTGCAGGGCCACTGCCTGTGGGCGTACAACCTCGACTACCTCGCGCAGCTGCTTGTCGTCGCCGTCGCCTTCCTGCGCAAGCGCATCTTTGCCAGCTTCGGCCACGGCGCGTGCCCGCCCGCCATCCGCGACCGCTCCCTCGGCTCATCTGGCCTTGCGCTGCACTACGCCAACATGGTCGTGCTGCTCGAGCGCATCATCCAGCAGCCAGACGCCGTGCTGGGGCCCACGCGGGACGAGCTGTACGACATGCTGCCGCGGAATATTCAGTACCTGCTCCGGGTTCAGCTCCAGGACCCATCGAATTTTGTGGCCGACGGGCGGGTGGAGGCAAATTTGAAGAGGGGGTTGCTGTTGCTGCCCACAATGGCGCACAACACCATCCACTGGCACTCGCTGCACACTCCAGGGGCGATGCTGGACTCGACTGAGGTCGTGTTCCAAGTGCAGGTACGCCAAACAACAACTAGGCACACCCCTTTCAGAGGGCACCTGCGTACATTTTGAGCAAGATTCCCCATCCTCTTGTCCTCCTCCGCTTGTCCGTACTGCCTGTCCTGTCCTTATCACTTCATCCTGTCCGTCGCACACTCTGTCCTCTACATCAGCTTGCTGCACTGTCATGTTGAGTTAGGTCCCTTGTTTGATTCAGATGGAGTCCCTTATGCCAGCCAGCTTGACTCCTGCTTGTTTTCTCAGGCCGGATTCTGGCTGACACAGACTGGCTATGCACGAGGCTGCAGTCACAGCCTCGTGAGGTTCTGGCTGTACCCAGTCATGAACCGTCCTCTGTGTCCCCTTCCGCCCCACCCCCTCCCTGGTTCCCTGGCTCATGGCCCATTTCAGACGTTCTACTACGCCAACCGCGATGCTGTGAACGCGGCTCTCGTGGACGTGCTTTTGGGTCTGTGCCGCATATGCGGAGTGGAGAACCCCATCGGCTGCATCTCTGTCGCCAACCATGCCACCGCCGATGTGGCAAACGTCGTGACCAAGTCCCTGGAGGAAGAGGACAAACGNTCATCTGTGTCCCCTTCCGCCCCACCCCATCCCTGGTTCCCTGGCTCATGGCCCATTTCAGACGTTCTACTACGCCAACCGCGATGCTGTGAACGCGGCTCTCGTGGACGTGCTTTTGGGTCTGTGCCGCATATGCGGAGTGGAGAACCCCATCGGCTGCATCTCTGTCGCCAACCATGCCACCGCCGATGTGGCAAACGTCGTGACCAAGTCTCTGGAGGAAGAGGACAAACGCTTCAGAAAGCAGCTGGGGTTGGATGACAGGGAGGACATGTTTGGCGGCCAGGTGTTCAAGGTGGAGGATGTGAGGGTGGATAGGAGGAGGAAGAAGGGCGAGGAGAGAGAGGGTGGGAAGAAAGAGGCAAGCACTGACAGGAAGGGGAAGGAGTTTGCCGCGGATAGCTTCTTGGCAGATGCCATGGCGGAGTTGGCGTCAGACAGAGCAGAGGGAGAAGGTGTTGCGGAGGGGAGGAGTACCCATGCCAGGCAAGAAGAGAGACAGTCAAGGAGAGGAGACGGCTCGGCTTTCAGGAGAGGGGATTTTTCAGAAGCGTCGACGTTGGGCGAGACGGACAGCTTGGAGTTGCCAAAGCCACCTGTAACGCCGAAGACAGCAGCAAGGTTTAGACGAGCCTTATCTGCCCGCCTGTCAGCGGACTTCACCCGGAGGAATGATTTTTCTGTCACCTCTGAACCCTCCCCTCGGCCCCCGTCCCGCAGCCAAAAGCCTCCAGACTTGCCAGCTGGGCCGGCCAGCCCTGGTGGTGGCAGATTTCGTTCTGTCAGCGGTCACTTTGGCGTGCCGCGGCAAGCCAGTGCAGACGCCATTTCTGGAGGAAGGAGACGGGGCGAGGACCAGGACAGCCAGGCCCAACGCTCGTCTTCTTCTTCTTCTTCCTCGCAACGGTGGACCTTCTCCAAGGCTAGGTCGTTGCGAGTGGTGGTGGAGGGGGAGGGGGGAGGTTTGGGTGGCGATCACTTTGCAGGGTCTTCCAGTAGCAACGGGAGCAACTCTTTGGATAGTCCTGGAAGCAGCTATGGAGCCCCGGAGACGCCGACGTCGCGTCTGAGATCAGCCGTGCCCGCCGGAGGGCTCGTCGGTTGCTTTACTGGTGCTGGCGCGGACTCAGAGTCGGAGTCGGAGGGCACACAACGGCCGTCCTCGCAGCAAAGAGCGCGGCAGTCCAGGATGTCGGGGCGTGCAAGGAGGCCTCCAAACAACGACCAGTCATCCGGCGACAGGGAGGAGAGAAGTAGTGGGGGCCGGAGAATGACGAGGCACTACTACTCGCAGCCGATCCCTCTCACCCAAAAGAGGAATGACTTCTAGTGATGGCTTTGGTGGAAGTTTGTAGCTGGTGTATTATGCTCTGGCGAAGTTGGAGAGTGGAGGGTTTGTGCAGATGCGCTGGCGGATGGCACAAGGAGTAGGTTGGGGAGTTGTTTTGAGCTGAAGCGGTGTCGTCCTGGTGTGATCTTTTGCCATTCAAAGACAGGTCAAGGTGCTGAAGTGAAGTGGCACAGCTTCCTCGTTGCTGGGGTTTCAGAACCTGGCTTGCTGCCTTGCACGACCTTCCTGCCTCCTGCAGTGTGGACCTTCAACCATGAACGCCTTCCTGCTTCATGTGTGAGGGGCTGGATGCAGCGTCCTTATCGCAGTCGCCGACGAGGTCCTGAAAGGTGGTCCTGCAAGTCCTGATCTGTCGGCCTGGAAATGGAGTGGAGAAGGTGTGGTGGAGCGCAGTGCTGTCGGAATAAAGGATGTCAAGCACGTCAGCTGAAGACCTGAAGAGTTTGACAGGAAGCAGTTCGGCAGGAAGCTTTGCTGAACTCCATGGTGGACGCTCCAACTACCAGCTGTTGCTTGAAGCCAGGGAGCGGAGGATGAAATCCAGGAGCTCCAGCTTGTGGTGGCCAGTCAATGACTGCTGACAGTGTCAGCCTGACACCACTGACGGTCCTGAGGTGTCTTCCAATTGTGCAACCAGTCCCTGTTCGGGGAGTATGAGTCAGTGTCAATTCAAATGCTGTTTTGTGTTGGAACCTTAGTGAACATTGGCACCGAGGGAGTCCATCTCGGAATCCTTCAGTCTCACATTGAGTCTAGCAAAAAAACAGGATGTCCCAAGAAAACTGCCTGCCTTGCAGCATTGTACTCAGCCAGTTGAAGCTCATTTTCTTGCATCGTTGGGGCCATGTTCTGTGTTGTTCCTTGGTTCCAGTTCAATGTTGGAATTCGTGAGTTCTACTGTGAGGGCGACCGGGGAGGATGGGTTGCTACATTGGATCCGAGGACAGGATTGATCCGGCCTGCTACCGACGTTCTAATGCGCGCATCAGCTGCACCGGTGGCTTTCCAACATTTGTAAGGCACCAACCGATTCGCTTAGGTGTCTGTACCTTATGATTGTTGCAGTTCGGTACCTGTCAAACCAGACTGAGCCAAACATTGGCATCATTGGCGATTATTTCGATGTGTGCTATAGCTTTGGTTCAGATACAGATCTCATTCTGCACATGGGAAATGGAAATTCAAAAATTACTGAAGTCATCCTATTTGAAGCCGATGCTATAGATTCAAAACCGTTTCGAACCCGCTTTTGTCAATTTTTTGCGTTTGCATTTTTGGCCACTACATCTTCAATCGAAAGGAGGTTGGTTGTGAATAGCTACAGGTTGCTGGAGTCGAGCAATGGATGTGGTTACGAAGAGCTACAGGTCGTCGGAGTAGAATAATGGATGAAGTAGAATGAGATGTACCTTTGTGGAAAGAAAGTTTAGGGTTCATGACGGGGAATGACATTCTATATGTTGGCATGCATATTATGTGAATTTTTTTGCATCAATATGCTGGAAATGTTACAAGGTTTACCATTAAACATGGTATCATTTCAAGCAAACTTCATGTCCATAGATCTCTTTCGTTTAGCTGTTCGAATACATTGCTACCGAGGACTACCCTTGTGCCATGTTCCAACATGGGGGCTTGCTTCACGCCAATCTTCAAGCCCGAGACCAAAATTTTGATTGAGGGGGCTTATTTTTATTGTATTTTTAATGCTAAAGGTGAGACAATCGACCGTGAAACGTCCAAGAAGTCATGATGGCATCATTCGTTCCAAACATCATTTGAAGAGGAGCTTTACATATTAGGACATTGTACTGTTTTGGAGGCGGGCTCCAACCTTTTCAGTTCTATAAGAGTTGGAAATTGAGATATATCACATAAAAATGGTATTAATGACCCATTTCATGATTTTTTTGCATTAGAGTATGTAAGATTCTTGCGCCCTTGAATAGCTACTTGAAAGAGTTGAATGCATGTCCATGATATGTGTACATAGTGTAAAGGCAGCTCCTTTCTCCCTCAAATTTCTGTTTGGTTCTGCGTTTGAAGTCAGTCGGGTGTTGTGTGGTTTCGAATCCCGGGTGTTTCAACGTAAAGCGTGTCGATGACGCTGCTTTTTGGTCAGTTGCCTGTCAGTCTGTCCGGCCACTTTTGACCCTCGAGTCTCTCATCGTCTGTGATCCCGCTTCTCGACACGCTCACTTCGATGCTGCACTTCGTCCCGTGGAACTTAGCCTCGCGTGAACAAGTCGTCACCTTTCCTGTCACTCCGCCGGAAACTGCTTCACGCGCATCAAGGCTCGCATTGTGCGCATCAGCCAGTGCCATTCGTCGCGATTGGCCTCCGTCCGGGAGTGTTCCTTTGTAGGTATGAGTGCTGCTACAATGGAGCAGGCAGAAGTTGCGGAGGAGGAGGCCCAGGAGCTTCAGGTCATGCAAGGTCCCTTGCCCATAGAACAGTTAGAGGTAAGATTTTTAGACGCCACTGTCGAGGTTTCGAGCCGTAAGACTGGCTGCCGCAGCGGACCTCAACCCTGACTGGCACCTTATGTCCCTCTTGTGGGTCTTGCGTGCAGAGCTCCGGGATTTCAGCTACGGACGTAAAGAAACTGCGAGAAGGTGGCTTGTTTACCGTGGAGGCTGTCGCGTACACAAGCCGAAAGGACCTTCTTAAGATCAAGGGCATCAGTGAAGCCAAGGTCGACCGTCTCACTGAAGCTGGTGAGCGGCGAGCAGCGTGCCCAGCTGTTTCGCCATAAGTGCTGTCATCTATCATATGGCCATTCTTTTCACTCATCCTGCTCCCGTTCGAGTCATTGTACTTTGCAGCGAGCAAGCTCGTTCCAATGGGTTTCCAGAGCGCGACACACATGCACCAAATGCGTGGTGAAGTGATTCAGATTTCGACTGGGGCTAAGGAGCTGGACAAGATACTGGATGGTGAGGACTGGAGTCTGTCTGGAGCAATGTCCTAGGTGGTTTCTGCAGCTGACTGTGGACCTGTCTGACATGACTCAGGTGTTATTTTGTGGTGTTGCAGGAGGTTTCGAGACTGGCTCAATCACAGAAATATATGGAGAGTTCAGGACGGGGAAAACACAGATCTGTCACACTCTGGCTGTGACATGTCAAGTGAGTCTGGCTCTGTCTCTGATGGCAGCAGCCATGCGGAGGACATGACATTCATTTCACAGTTGAAACAAGCCTTGTGAGAGCTCCTACCTTCTGAAACGTTCCTTTTCAACGGCTTCGAGGACCTGTCAGCTTTGCTTTTCTGGCACGGTATCAGCAACTCAGAGCTGCAAGCTGAGTGTCTACCTTTGTGCTGGTAACTAGATGGATTTTGGTGGATGCCTTTTATTTCTCTTCTAAGCAATTCCTCTGCATTTTCGTGCAGCTGCCACTGTCCCAGGGAGGAGGAGAAGGAAAGGCACTATACATTGACACAGAAGGCACATTTCGCCCTGAGAGACTGGTTCAAGTTGCCGAGAGGTTAGTGTATCCTATGTGCATTGCTGCAAGCTTTCGGTAATTGCATGTGCTCTAATCATTCTCCTTCACTAGCTCTTACAAGTGTGTTGATGGTGGTGGTGTAGGTATGGGCTTGTCCCAGAAGACGTGTTGGACAACGTGGCATGTGCACGAGCTTTCAACACAGATCACCAGACACAGCTTCTGATTGAGGCTGCTTCTATGATGGCCGAATCAAGGTACACTTCCCTTCCATTGCCAATTGCTCTTTGTCATGCCTCTTTTCAGGTCTGTCATTCAGATGTAAAAGGTGCAAACATCCCAGAAGGTGCACACCGAGGTTGTTTTGAGTTGGTTTGGGTTCGAGGCTTCAAGACAGGTGGACTCGAATTGCATTCCAAACAATCTCCTCATGACCACAGCCATGAGAACTGCTGTGCATTGATTTGTCAAGGAGGCTCTTTGATCCCTCCCTCCTCCTCATGTACCACCCCCCCCCCCCCCCCCCCCCCCCCCCCCCCTGGAACGGGCGCGTACTGTATCCCACCCATTTTATCCATTCTCGGATGCAATGTCTGCGATGGCACCAAACAGTCTGATAACCTTTTCGATGATGACGGGGATGTCAACATTACGAGCTCTTTGTGTTTCATTTTTATATTGTCTCTCCTGGTGTCTGTTCCCAACTTTGGCAAGTCTTTTTCCAGAACATTTGGGAATCAGCACATTCTGCTCTATGCTCTTGTCAGATGCAGCTGCTACTCCTCTCTTCCACTCCCCCCTGCTTGTCTCTCTCCTCCCTTTGTGCCCTCCCTCCCTCCCTCCTTCCCTCCTTCCCTCCTTCCCTCCCTCCCTCCCTTCCCCCCTCCCTCCCTCTCTCCTCCCCTCCATCTCTCCCTCCTTCCCTCCCTCCCTCCCTCCCTCCTCCCCTCCCTCTCTCCCTCCTTCCCTCCCTCCCTCCCTCCCTCCTCCCTTCCATCTCTCCCTCCCTCACTCCCTCCCACCCTCCCTCCCTCCCTGCGTTCCTTCTTCCCTTTCACCCTCTCTCCTCACCCCCTATTCCTCCCCACTCTTCCCCTCCCTCTCTACCTCCATCCCGCTCTCCCCACTTCACTCCTTCTGTTTCAATTTCTGTCTCTTCCTCCTATTCCTGTCTTCCTCCATACCTGGCGCTTGACTTCCTTCATTTCCTCCATACAGCCGTCCAGCCATCCATCTGGATATCCCTTGCTTGATCAGACCACTGTTCATTTGATCGGTCTTTTGACTTGGTCTCCACTTGTGTTGCGTTGCTGCCTTCATCCCCTGCAGGTTTGCCGTCATCATTGTTGACAGTGCCACAGCTCTGTACAGAACAGACTACTCAGGCCGGGGGGAGTTGTCAGCTCGTCAGCTTCACCTGGCACGTTTTATGCGGACCCTTCAGCGATTAGCGGATGAGGTAATGGACATCCTGGCTGTTTAGGGCAAAACCTTTGTTCATCTCGGTGCATCATCGCTGCTTTCAACACTCTATTGATTGATTGATGCTGTTGGTGGAGCGCTCATCTCTGTTACATGTCTGCAGTTCTCCGTTGCTGTCGTCATATCAAACCAAGTGGTGGCTCAGGTAGATGGTGCAGCAATGTTTGCTGGACCCCAAGTAAAGCCTATTGGAGGCAACATTATGGCTCATGCTTCTACAACAAGGTGAGGAGAACGGGACGCCTGTGACTGCCTTCTGAATCAGTTTCATTATTTGGAGCCCAAGTTCAGTAATCCGTGGTGTCTACCATAAGGATTATCTGACCCATCACTGTGCTTCATGATTTGTGATGGCAGGCTTTACTTCCGAAAAGGGCGTGGTGAAGAAAGGGTTTGTAAGGTTATTTGCTCACCATGCTTGCCCGAGGCAGAGGCAAGGTTTTGTGTTACCGCTGAAGGCGTTGTTGATTGCAAGGACTAGGCTTGGGTGTAAAAGGCTGCGGTTTAACCGACCCGACTGCAAATGATGGCCTTTGATGATCGTTTAGTGCCAAGCATCATGTTCCGTAGGGTAGTCATCGGTGCGCAACACCCTTTTGGACCACTGTCATGTTTCATTGTGTCACTCCATCATTAGCTTTCAAGTTAAATCATTGATTGGTGGTAGAAGGCATGCAAACCCATAGAATGGCTCCATTCAGGTACATCGTTGTGGAATATCACATCTTCTTAGTGTTGCATGGGCAATAAATGAGGAAGTTAGGCGAAGGAACAATTTCTTGACATGGGCTGTTAAGAAGTACAGGTTGAAACACAGTTAAAGTTGCCAATGGTTGAATCGCATGCATGCCTTTTCTGCTTTTGTGTCCATGATTCTATTTGCTTCTGGGAGGGAAAGGACAATCCATTCTTTTTGATCAGGTTTCATTCAAATGGTGCTCATAATTGCCTCATGAACGACAAATTGAATAAGAAAGAGATAAATATGATGAATGCTTTAAAACAAAAAACAAGTAAGAAGGGACACACGTGTCCATGGGGTTAAATAATCATGCTCACTAAAGATTACATTGAAATCAAGGGGATGGTTTTTTGGATGAATTTCAACCAACCCTTCTAAATGGGAGCCAAGCCTAGTTTACGCGAAGAAATTTTCAGGTGGATTGGAGAGTTTCATTACCAAAGTAAGACATGAAGTTTGCTGTTCAAAAAGGTAGAATTTTCTATTTGGAAGTAGACTCTCTATTTTAATGTTATGTTTGGACCATTTTGGTGTAATCTGATCGCCAAGTAAATTTTTCTGCAAAATTCAGGTTTGAAATTTCTCAATGTTTTTGTTTAGATTACCACATGGCCGGAGGATTTTCGAGAGAATGGTATTCCAATTAGGGACAAATGAAGATGAAGCTCAAAATGATTTCATGAGTAACGAAACAGTTAAAATCCGTGGCCTAAATAGTTCAAATTGACGGACGCACCCACACCTCTATCCACTGCCACTGTAAAGCCAATGCAAGGGGAGCTGGGTTCAGTCCCCAGGCGTCTTTTGGTGCTTAGGTAGCCCCCTCGCATCAGTCTGTTACGACCAGGGGCAAAAACAAGAAGCAAACTGACGGACGGCCGCTCAACTGCGATTCGTGATCTCTCTATGCAGTCGTGGATGGGAAAATCGCCTGGGGGCGGCGCGGGCTGCCAGGGCGATTTCCTGACGCAGCAAATGAAAGGCCGAGTCACTCCACGGCCGACGTGGACCTTCATCTTGCGAAGGGGTGTCCTTGCTCGTGACCAACCCGTCGCACGCACTTGAATCCGGGCTAGCCTCAAGCCTCCAGTTCCATGGACCGCCCCGCCCAGGAGTGCACCTGCTGACGGACTCCCTGAGAGCCCAATTCCTAGCACGTCGTTCGACTGACGGTCGGTGGGCAGGGAGCGGGGCGAATTGCCACATTGCGGTCCGACGAGGCACTTCGCAGATCCGGCCGTCACAGCATGGCCTCGCTCCCGACTGGCGTCCTGCCAGTCCATGCGGCCCATCCCCATCGTCGTCATCCACGGTCATTGACTACCTTGGCACCAAATCCGTTTCCATCGGCAGTCACTGCGACGCCCCACGGTCGTGGAGCACCACCACGTTCAGCAATGCCAGCTGGAGCATGCAGCGCAGCCGACGCCGTTCGGAGCCACAGCTCCACGCTCTCACTCGCCACGGCACTCCCCCTCTCCCCTGGCATCAGGGCGCACACTGCCACGAACCACCAACGCCGGCGGATTTCCGCTCCATCTCCAACCTTGTTCTCGCCACTCTCCTCCTCCCCATCATTATCCACCGTCAGATGCGGCAATGCCGCATGTGAAGCTGTTCGCGCGACCAAGGATTGCCTCCTCCAAATCTGGCCAACACGTCCCGCGACTGGACGACTTGCTGCTGCGGGCGTTGCATTCCATGTTAGCAGGGGAAAGCTGTCCGAGGAAACTCTCGGAAGGACACGGAGGAAGAGGAGGAGTCAATCTGACTGGGCGTCTGGCTGTGCTGCCGCCGCTGCAGCGGGCGACGTCGGCAGCGGCGTCACTCTCACGAGCGACAGCACGGCCGAAGATGCGGCCAAGGACGCAGCTGAATTGTCTGTGGAGGAGCTGCTGCTGCGGGTGACGGAGGCCACTGGCATCCAGCACTTGCCCAAGGACTGCACCGTGCAAGTCAAAGGTAGTGTCGCAACACTGGTTTGCGTTTGGAACGTTGTGCTTGGTATAAATCACTTTGACAAGCTGTCTTTCTGGCACCACCTTCGTGCTTCAGTTTCTCTCTCTTTCCCCCCCTCCCTCCCTCCCTCCCTCCCTCCCT
>SZWC01000948.1:40076-62024 GCA_023375785.1 Penium margaritaceum
AGAGAGAGAGAGAGAGAGAGAGAGAGAGAGAGAGAGCAGCTAGGGTATGCGCCTGTGCAATCAAGCGCGGCAAAGGCCTTGCAAACAGAGAGTCAGACAACAGAAAAAAGACTGAACGTGAGCTAGGAAGACGAGTGAACTTGGAAAGGACAGCTGGACATGGCCGTGTGCGATGACTCTCGAGTTTCTGCAAACGAGACCATGATTTCAACCTGAACATCTTCAACGCCGAACATGTTGGATTAGTGCCATTGACAACAGTCCATTGTCCATCTGTTGCTCATCGCGTCTGGGAAGACTTCATACGCTCTGCTCTGCTCCAGGGGAACAGCGCCTGGGAGATACGAACCAAGTGACATGAAGGGGAAAAAAAGAACCCCCAAAATCGCTCACATTTCCGCTCCGAGTTCTGCAGCTGTTGTCGCTGCTTGCTGCGCTGCCTCCGCTGCTGCAGCAAGCAGCAGCGGACTTGTCGTGATCCTCACGTCGGTTTCTCCTGCAGCAACAGCATCTTCAGAAGCAGCCCCGCCTCTGCTGCTGGTGGCGTCGATGCTTCCATCTACTCTGCTGCCTTGGCTTTCTGCTGCTGCTGCAATGCTGCGGAAGCACACAACCTGGACAACACCTTGTGTGTAGTCCAGGAGGAAACACAAGAAGAAGACGAGGATGAGGAACAAACACAGGGAATGAACGAGGAAGAGGAACAAACACAAGAAAGTTCTCACTGCTTCTAAGGAATCTGTGTATGGTCACACAGAGGGCCACAGACCTTGTGGATAAGATCAGTTGAGCCAATGCCTAGCCGGCTTCAGAAGCAGAGCAGACTGTTCAAGGGAGGGGCTGCATGTGTCTTGGTTGGAAGGAAAAGCAAGGCTGGCCAACTCTTGCTCCAGCATCAGTCTCCAGGACGCCAGGACGCCAGGACGCTTCGCTCAGGCGTCCTCGCCATGCCAATCCAACTATCGAGGGAACACCGCCGACCACAACTTGAGCGCAGGCGAGGGGGTTGGGAAGACGGCTCCAGACTTCTCCCCGTGAAGGAAGGGAATCGGATTTCCTTGCACGCTTCGCAAAGCGTATGAGAGATGAGTATCATCCAGCCGACTTACCGTGAAGAAAGGGAGGACTGAGACTAGGAAGAAGACGGCGTTGCCAGTCGCATTGGGGCTCTGCTTCCACCGCCTCCGCGTCCACCTCCGCCGCACGCTGCCAAGGCTGCGGCATGGCATCGGCAGCCGCATCGTGCCCTGCGGCAGCGCTCGCAATGAGGATGAGCGCTGGTTTTGCAGGTCACTGGACGCCTGTCGTGGGTTCGGTGTTGGGGCGGCGTGCTTGGGACGCCTGATCTGGCTCGAAGGAATCGGACCAAGACCTGAGAGCTGTGGACTTCCACTGCGTAGGAAGCCTTCACCCTCATTCACGGTGGAGCATGCCGCGACGTGCCGACTGCGAGAAGTCCCAGAGAATGTCAGGTGGTTCGTGAGTGCAAGCGACTGCACACGACTGCGTTGGGTGGGCCCTGTTGCTGCCGCACACGTGTTGTGAAAGAGTGCGTTAAGGAGCCCCAGCTGCGCAAACCAACCTGGGCACGTCATCCGCAGCTGCAGCAGACGTCTCTGCCGAGAGGGAGCTAGCAGACTTGGCAATGCCGACACTGCGGGGGCGGCTTTGGAACTGGGGAGTGGCGGGAGGATTCAGTGGTCCAGGACTGCACGACAGTGCTACAGTAGTGGGCGCGGTGGCGGTGGGAGAAAGGGGGAGGGGCGGGGAGGGGGGAGGAAGCGGGACGGGGAGGGGAGGAACAGACGAGGAGTGGTGGAAGGGTTAAGGGACATTTTGAGGTCAGAGGCGATCCAGCGGCCTCGTGTGTGGCAAAGCGCTGAGGAGACGGCCTCGGCCGTCCGATAGTCAATAGGAGGCGCGGACACCCAATCCGGACGTGGCGAATCCCGACCTGCCGTTACCACAGAGGCGACAGGTTCTGTCGCCCTCGAGTAGGGGCATGGTGGCCGGAAGTTCCTTCCCGAATCCCGCGTAGAACCGACGGCTTTGCTATTGATTTCGGAAAAATAACGCGCCCTAATACGTGGCTCGAAGCGCTATGCCATCTACCAGCTAATTTCTTGTATTTCACAACTCGGGCGTTAACTAACGTTATTTTCACATCGTACCCAAAAAGTGCCTTGAAAACGTTAAAGAAAATTATTTTCGGCAAACCCCTATCGTAAAATCCGGGGTTGTGGATTTTATTAAGGTTCGGGCACAAATGAGTCATAGAATGACTCAAGGAGGTCTGGTGCGGTTGAGTGTTTGGCTTCCCACCCTTGACATCTCAGATGCTCGAGACAACATCATCACGAATGGTGACGATACGTTGGGTGTCGATGTCGTAGAACTCCCAACCTTTCATGTTGGGGCTTTTTCCGACAAACATGTCCCAAGATGCTTTGTCTGTAAGCTTTCCGCGACGTTCTTTTGGGACGTGAAGAAGCGCCATGCAGCCAAATGTCCAAAGCATGGTGATTTCCGGCTTGCTATCGTGCCATGCTTCAAATGGAGTCATGTCTCGTAAGGCCATGTGCGGCACACGATTCTGCACCTAAACTGCTTGCCTCAAAGCATACGGCCACCAAGAATTGTCTACATGCGCTCCTAGTAGCATGGATTTGAAAGTATCCTAAACAGTGTGATTTTCCCTTTCGATGACACCATTCTACACCATTCTGTTGTGAGGTACATGGTGTAGATAACTGCTGCACGATGCCCATGTCCTCAAGCTGCGACATGAATTCTGTGCTGGTGTACTGGCCAGCATTGTCCAAGCGTAGGACTTGCAACTTCTTGTTGTTTTGCCTCTCCGCCATTGCCAGCCATTTGAAGTAGGTTGGCGCCATACTACAGCATCTGCACCTGCTGGTTGGTGTAGACTTGCTCCTACAAATGGGGAATCCCGTCTCATCTTCAGCTGGTGCGCTCAAGTCCACCTCAAGCTTGCCATGAGGAAGGAGCTCACATTTTGCAAAGGTTTTCCCTTCATGGCTTTTGAGCATGACATGCTTGCCGTTATGCAAGCTCCTCTCTTCATGAGTTGGCCAAGGGAGAGGAGGTTAACGGCAATGTCAGGTATGTAGAGGACGTTGCCAAACTTGACCTGTGCTCCATCATACCCTGTCACGGTCATCATGCCCTTGCCGAGCACGGGCACTTGTTGTTGGCGACTGTCAAATAGCTCCTGTCAGAAGGCTCGTAGTTTTGGAGGCATGACTTATGGTACATGATGTGCGAGGTACACCCGCTCTCTAGGTACCAAACATACGGCGAGCGAAGTAGCTTGTCGCTCTGATTGTCTGATAGATGGAACACAGATGTAGTGTAATCAAAGTACTGCCCTTTTCCTTCCTCCTTCGCCTTCTTGTCCGACTCCTGACTGCTCTTTTTCCTCCTTCTTCTCACCCCCTCGCTTCTTTCCCCTTGAAGTTTCTCTGCATCCTCCCTTTCTCCTCATCGCACAACCTCTTCAAGCAGTCTTTCTTCACGTGCCCTTTGTTCTTGCAACAATGGCACGTGATATCAGAACGTGATCCGATTAGCTGGCCTATAGAACTGCTTGCGATTGCCTTTGGGAAGGAGCGCGTCGACTCATGGGAGTATGCTGACTTCATCACTCCATGGCTGTTCGTCAAGGAGTGAGACACGCTCTTCTCTCCTTCATTCTAGTAAGCTGCCTTGCTGAGATTGCGAGCTTTTTCGCTTGTGAGTTGGCGGTCTCTTTGCTCTATTAATACCATCTTGCAGAAGTATGCCTCTGTCAGTTCTGATTCAGGCTTGAATTTGAGAAATTTCTTCACGCCACCCCAGTCTCCAGTAAGGTCGTTGAGTAGGAAGGTCACGAAGATTAGCTCAGATATTGGTGCGTCTGTGATGGCAAGTTGGTCGTGGAGTATTTTTCCTTGTTGATGTAGCTCTCAATGTCACTGAAGCTACTGAGGCTGATGTGGGAGAGCTCTGTGAGGAGATGAGACTTGAAAGTGGAGTCGCCTCACATGTAGGTCCGTAGCAGATAGGACCATACCTGTTTGGCTGGCTCAGCTGTTGCCTCGTACATGCAAATGGCTTGAAGAATACGAGGACTTAGCTGGTTTTCAAGCACTATGTATGCAGCTTACGTGAAGTAGTTGAACTCCGACACGATGTATGGTGGAGATCCTGGGGGAGAAGGAACGTAATAACCAGTGTATAACTTCCAGATGCTATGAATCTCGGCCACTTGTTTGAACTTGTGGGTCCAGTGCGGGAATTTCTCGCCATCGAACTGGTCGATCTTGATCTTGTGCAGATGTAGAAAGGCTACTGCTGCTGGCACAATGTCCTCTAACCACTAGTACCCACGTCCTTGTGTTGGAGATGTTGGGTTAGTTGTGTGACACTACTTCACGTTTGCTACTAATGACTGCGTCTAAAACACAGACTGCACTGTTGGATGTGGTTGCCCCATGTATGTCTGAGGCGTTAGTGCTTGAGGAGATGGATGAAATGGTGCCAACGTGGGTATGCCCAATGGAACCTGTGGCTGTTGGGTTGGAAACTACTGCTGCATTCCTACTTGTGCATATGTTACTGGTGGTACCTGTGGAGGAATGATAGGCTATTGCATGACTGGTGGAGAATATGGCTGAGGTAGATGTGGTGATGATGCTTGTGAAGCTTGCTGGCCATGATTGAACTGTTGCTGCTGCTGTTGTTGTAGTTGTAGTTGTTGTTGCAGCTGGATCTGCTGTTGTAGCCATGCCATCTGCTGCTCAAGCTGATTCATCTGAGCATCACGTGTGAGGTGGTCCTGCTGGTGGAGTAACTCTTGTACACCTAGTTGCTTCCTCAATGCCATGGTCTCTTGCTCCACAGCCTAGCGCGTAGCTACGCAGCCATGCGCTTTGCTTCATCCTCAAGCGTTACGCTTCTTCTGCTTTATGTTTTACCTGCTCTGCCACATGGAGACCCTGATCTTGCCCCATGCGCAAACCATGCGGGACATAATTTTCATCAAGAGGTAGAGGGTTTGCACCTGAATTCTCCATCTCCATGTTGCTCACGTAATCCACGTTGCTTTTGGACGTTTGCAGGCTGGATCCCAACTTGAGTGCTTGAAGACATCAGTTGCTTGCTGGCGTAGGCGACTAGATTCCATAGCTCTTCCAGAACACACCTAGCTAGGACTCAAACTGGAGATGCTTTCAGCACTAACCTTCCTCTGATACCATATTCATGTTTTGTGGGGTGTAGCAAGGATTAGGTTCCTTGCTGCTAGGACCGTTGTGCTTGGAGAGCAACTACAAATAGAGTAGAAAGTTGGAAATGGGAGAATGCTGGGACTGAATGACTATAGTTGATCACAACTATAGTACAAGAAACAGTAGTGCAAACACAGTTCAGCTAGAGACTAACTCCGGACTCTCAGGCCTAGACACAGCTCCTGGTCCACAGGTGGGCAACGCCTCGTAAGACAGCTCTAGCAAAATAGCTTGAGTCTTGGGCGTAGTCTGGCCACCTCGTCTAGGTAGTCAGGCCTTAAGGTAGTCAGGGCCGTCCTCCTGCCCAGGCTGGCAGATTACTGCCAGGCTTACTTGGGTCTTCAGAAGAGTGCCTACAGAGTCTTGGCCTCAAGTGATGTCTAGAACTAGTGGAGGCTGTTGTGGTTGACTGCAGGCGGAAAGCTTGGTGATGATTAAGTTGTTGAATGAAGACTACAAGACTTGTAAACTTTTATAGCAGGCTGCTTGGAAGTTGATAGCTGTCTAGGCAAATGGAAGCTTTCGGCTGCAGGTGGGAAAATTCCTAGCCTGCGAATATTCCTATAGGCAGTAACCCCTCCAGTAGCTCTTGCTGTTGAGTCGTGCATGGTTGTGCTGATGCAAAGCGGTCCATACTCCTGGCTTTGCACGTGGCTGATGACTCGTGCATGCATACTGTGACGTAGTGTTGTGTCGTTCATGCATGCGTTGATATAGAGCGGTCCCCACTCTGGGCCTTGCATGCTACGACGTAGTCGCGCTGATGCAGCAGCCGATGCAGGGCGGTCCACATTGCGTAGCCAGGTGTAGCCCCACCCTGACTAGACCTAGCCCAGAATCCAGCAATGCATAGTTGTACTGCACAACTGTTGACTAATCTGAGTCAGAAGGAATGCACAGCCCTGTTGTGCATATAGCACACATGTTTTTACAGCTCTAGGGTCGATTCCCCCCATGGACCTAGATGCCAGAACTAAATCTGGCATGTACAAGTAGAGAAAATCTACGTCGTTGAAACCAGGAATTTTTTATAGAAAAATTCCTCAACTCCTTGTAGGCTCCTTCAATTCTGAAACTAATTATGCCAGGTTGATCAGAAAAAAGAGACGCGGTAATCGCCACCTCTAACACTCCCCCTTGATAGGTGTGCTGAAGAGTTTAGTTGGTGTCGGTGAAGAAATCAGTGACGCCGGGTGTCTCCCAGAGGGTTTTGATGTTAGAAGAAAATTCTACTGCTTCCTCGGTGTGAAAAAAAATTAGAAGAGGCATTTCCTTGCTCTCGGGCTCGAGCTCCTCCTCAAGTGCAATGACCGTGGCTCATTGTGGATATTTTTTGGGTTCAAGAGGTTGCTGCTGGCTTTTCCTGTTATCTATCCCATCAAAAACGTTTTGTGGTGTCTCAAGTTGACTCGGACGAATTTCGGTGACTTTTGTTGTAACAAAACACGTAGGGGCTTTTTCGGCGCATGCTACTGCATGGAGGAGCGCTTCGGTTGACTTGCCCTTCGCTTGGAAATTTCTCTGCTACTTTCCGGTGGATGGAGAAGTCACCGGGAGAGAAGAAAAAGTATTCTCCTTTCCTCCTTAAGTTCATCAACTGTTGCTGAGGAATAAATGGCAGTTGTAGCGTTGCTAAATAACATTTTTTCCCTCGCTCGTGTGAAGTCGATGCTTCATTACTTCATCGAGGATCTGCACAATTTTGACTCCTACAACTGGATTTGGGGTCACGCTACTCGTTCATCGCACACTTGGAGTCATCACCACTGTTGCTGAACTGCTCACCGAGTGAGCTCTGATATTCTCCTCTCGCCCTTCGTCCTTTTCCTCTTGGCCGCTTTGTCCTTTTCCAGGCTCCCTTGCCAAGTTCTGTCTCATAGTGGAGGGGGTTTGTGGAGGGAGAACAGGAGTCGTGACTCGTTGGCCACCCCTTTGGCGGGCGAGCTCGCGGGTTCGCTCGCCTCCTTTTTGGCGAGCTTGCTCGCTTGCTCGCTGCCCTCGCTGCCAAGCCTGCCGTCACGGCAGGCCTGCCGCTTGCTGCCGCACCTGCCCCTCTCGCAACTCACCCCCTTTGCTTTCGTCGCATCTGCTCCATTGCAAAAATTTGATGTGCTCGCTTGCAGTACTTGGTGCTCAACTCGCACCCCCTTCTTGCAAAAAAACCTTTCCCGACCCCCTTTTTGCTCTGTTTTCCCCCTCCATGTTGCTGAACATTTATTTTCCTGAGGAATGAACCAAGTCCTTGGAAGAACGGTTCTCTAGAAATTTTGGAGACTGAAGTAGGTCTCCTAATGAAGAAGGGGACTGAAGTGGGTGGTTGAAGCTGCTGATTGTCTGGGAGGAAAAATGATCTTTTCTAGTAGGCTGTTGAGGGGAGACATGTGTGAGTTTTTCGGATGTCATGCCGACACTAAGGGTGACTAATTCTGTCAGCGATGAAAGGACTCGAACTGTTGCTCGGGAATTTTCTGTTGTAGGTAAATTTTCTTGACTGCTCTAGATCTCTGTTGCTTGCTCCACAAAAATTGTTCCGTGTACCATGAGGCACGAACGTCCATCTTTCTGTGTGCAGAGATCGTTGATGGCGTTGGCGCACGTGTTCGACTGTCGCGTGTCTCCCAGGTTGTCCTTCTTTAGGGGATACTACGTGTGGGCACTTTGCGTAAGTCCAGATTGCTCCATGCACCTCTAAAAAATGTCCTTTGGGATAGTTTTTGTCAAAAAATATACTGCTTGCGCTGTTCCTGGAACGCGCTTAAGGATGATCGTGTGGTCGATCACCTTCGAGCGAATCCAGTGGTTGCGGATGTCAATGTGCTTTGTAGAGTTTGCAAGGTCGATGGCTAATTTATTGTCGACGTAAAACAATTACTGGAACATGTTGAGGAAAACCAATGTCGTCGAGGAGGTTCCTCAGGTAGGTAACCTCCTGAGCCGTTGTTGTCGTCGCGACATGCTCAGCTTCAGCCGAACTGAGTGTGATAATGTTTTGTCTCCTGCTTGACCACAAAACAGCCGTTCCGGCAAGGAGAGACAAATCCTGTGGTGCTATGGCGGTCCTTCTCTGTACCACCAAAATATGCATCCACATAGCAGCTCAGCTCTAGGTCGCTTGACAAGCCAAAGACCAACCCTGTGTCAGTTGTAGACCGAAAGTACCCGAGTGCACGGTTCAACTCCTTGCAAGCCCTTTCACTGCACGTCTTACTCCCACGCGCCAATGTGCTTACTGCAAATTGAAGGTCTGGTTGAGTGCAGCTTGTAGTGTGCATGGGAGAACCGACTTTAATCTGATAGTCGGTCTCACTTCTCCTCCTTGGTCCTTGATGGATCAACTGCTGCTGCGTTAGGGATGTCGAAACGTGACGATCAGGGATGTCAAATCGTTCAAATACATTGGCTACGTAAGACTGCTAAGACAGCTTGAGCGTGCATTCGGAGTGATTGCGTTTGATGTTCATGCCGCAGTTGCACTTAAAGCTTGGCATCAATGTCACATTGACCTGTTGTGCCATTGCACAAACTGTTGCGTGGATTAAGTCTGACGATGGGCCGATGATCAGGATGTCATCCACGTAGACAAGAATGTAGTAGTCTTGACGCTTATCCTTCACTTGTCGATGTAGGAATAAGCATACGTCGTAGGCTGATGGATGAAAATTCAATGACTCTAGGAGACTTTGCAGCTTGTGGTACCAGAGAAGAGGACTCTGCTTCAACTTGTACAAGCTCTTGACGAGCTTGCACACTCTTCCGCTGCCATCGTCATACCCTTCTGGCTGCTTCATGTCGACATTAGTGTCCATTTCTCCCTATAGAAAGGCGTTCTTGACGTCGAGCTACTACACCTCGTAGTCTTGGACTACTACAATGGCGAGCATGATGTGCACTGTGATATAACGGCTGACATATGTGTAGTTTTCAGAGAAATCCTTGCCTTCCACCTGCAAGAACCCCTTTGTAACCAGACGCACTTTGAATTCATCGATGATGTAATCTGTCTTCGTTTTCACCCTGAACACCCACTTCACACCAATTGGCCTTGAGCCAGATGGTGGCTCTATTAGCTCCAAAGTTCCCTACTCCATGAGGCTCTTGTATTTTGCATCTAGTGCTGCTTTCCATTCTGTTGCAAATTCGTCTGGTAGTGCTTCCTTGAGTGACTTTGGCTCGAGCGGTGGTGCAGATGAGGCTTTGGAAAGGAGAGCTGTCATATGCATTGTTGTGAAGTCGGCATGTACCTTATCATTCTTAGCATACACCGTACATGTTGTAATTACCATGTCGCATTTTGCTTCATCTTCCTTGTGATGTACTTTCATCTACTACTACAGGAGGCACGTGAAGTGCCGATGCTCGATTGTGCTGTCGTGCTTCTTCAGTCGCGTCGCCTCCACACCATCTTGCATCACCACGGGATGTCGTTTGTCGTGGCTTACTATGATTAGTGGCGATGTGTTCGTCGTGGTCAGCAGCGAGGGGCACACTCGCGCGTACCGCCTGTGCAATCGCCTGATCCAGATCCATTGTGGTGAGTGGATCAAAGTCTGTTGCTTCGTCTTGGATTGACTCCAAAAATGAGTCATAGAATGACTCAAGGAGGTCTCGTGCGGGCGAGTGCTTGGCTTCCCACCCTTGAAGTGTGAAATACTCAAAAAAACCAGCATCACGACTGGTGACGATACGTCGGATGTCCATGTCATACAACTTCGTAACTTACATGTTGGAGCTTTGTCCGACAAATATGCCCCAAGCTGCTTTGTCTGCAAGCTTTCTACAACGTTCTTTTGGGACGTGAAGAAACGTCATGCAGCCAAATGTCTGAAGTATAGTGATGTCTGGCTTTGAGTCATGCCATGCTTCAAATGGAGTCATGTCTGGTAAGGCCGTGTGCGCCACACGATTTTGCACTCAAACTGTTTGCCTCAAATCATACGACCACCAGAAGTTGTCCATCTGCGCTCCTAGTAGCATGGATCTAAAAGTCTCCTGAACAGTGCGATTTGCCCTTTCTGCGACACCATTCTGCTGTGGAGTATATGGTGTAGAGAACTATTTCACGATGCCCATGTTCTCAAGTTGCTACATGAATTCTATGCGGGTGTAATCGCCAGCATTATTGGAGCGTAGGACTCGTGGCTTCTTGTTGCGTTGGCTCTCCACCATTGCCAGCCATTTGAAGAAGTAGGTTGGCGCTTAGTTTCTGATTCAGAGAGGGTAGCTCCAAAGAAAACGTGTCGCATTATCCACAAAGATGAGGAAGTAACGGTGTCCACCATAGACTGTTACTGATGGGAGCAGTCTGCATATGTTGGTGTGAACCAGTCTCAACTTTTAGCTGATGTTGTACATGCTTGTAGGAGGGAATATTTGTCGTGGCAACTTGGCACAAATGCAGTCCTCACAAGTGTCAGTTCTGCCTTGGCCACTTTTCTTGTTGTCGAGGCCGTTGACATGGCCCTTCTTCACTATGCATTCCACCAACTGATTACTCATGTGGCCAAGCCTCTTATGCAACACTATAACATCTACACCTGCTGGTTAGTGTAGACTTGCTACTAGAAATGGGGAATCCATCTCATGTTGAGCTGGTGCGCTGAAGTCCAGCTCAATCATGCCATGAGGAAGGAGCTAACCTCCTACAAAGGTTTTTCCTTCATGGCTTTTGAGCGTGACATGCTTGCCGTTACTGATGACGCGAAATCCTCTCTTCATGAGTTCACTGAGGGAGAGGATGTTAACGACAATGTCAGGTATGTAGAGGACGTTGCCAAACTTGACATGTGCTCCATCATACCTTGTCACGGTCATCATACCCTTGCCGAGCACAGACACTTGCTTGTTGTTGGCGACTGTCACATAGCTCCTATCAGAAGGCTCGTAGTTGTGGAGGCAGGACTTATGGTACGTGATGTTCGAGGTACACCCGTTGTCTACGTACCAAACATACGGTGAGCGAAGCAGCCTGTTGCTATGACTTTCTCACAGCTAGAACACAAATGTAGTGTAATCAAACTGTTGCCCTTTGCCTTCCTCCTTCACTTTCTTATCGGACTCCTAACTACCCTTTTTAATCTTTTCTCCTCCACTCTCCTTCTTCTTTCCCCATCGCTTATTTCCCTTGAAGTTGCTCTACATCCTCCCTTTCTCCTCATTGCGCAACCTCTTGAAGCACTCTTTCTTCACGTGTCCTTTCTTCTTGCAATAATGGCACGTGATATCAGGATGTGATCAGGTCAGCTCGCCTATGGCACTGCGTGTGATTGCAATTGGGAGGAAGTGCATCGACTCATGGGAGTATGCTGACTTCATCACTACATGGATGTTCTTCAAGGAGTGAGACACGCTCTTCTCTCCATTTTAGTAAGCTGCATTGCTAAAAATGTGGTCTTTTTTACTTGTGAGTTGGTGGTCTCTTTGCACTGTTAATAGCATCTTGCAGACGTATGCCTCTTTCAATTCTGTTTCAGGCTTGAATTTGACAACTTTCTTCACGTTATCCCAGTCTCAAGTGAGGCCGTTGAGTAGGAAGGTCACGAAGATTGGCTTAGAGACCAGTGTGTTCGTGATGGCAAGTTGGTCGTAGAGTGATTTTGCCTTGTTGATGTAGCTCTTAATGTCACTGAAGCTGCTGAGGCTGATGTGGGAGAGCTCTGTGAGGAGATGAGACTTGAAAGTGGAGTCGCCTGACATGTAGGTCTATAACAGATACGACCATGCATGTCAGGTTGGCTTAGTTATTGTCTCGTACATGCAAATGGCTTGCTGAATTTGAGGACTTAGCTGGTTGTCAAGCACCATTGCTTACTTGAAGTAGTTGAATACCGACACGGTTTGTGGTGGAGATCTTGGAGGAGGAGGAACGTAATAACCAGTGTAGAACTTCCAGGTGTTGTGAATCTGGGCCACTTGTTTGAACTTGTGGGCATAGTGCGTGAATTTCTCTCCATCAAACTGGTCGATCTTGATTTTGTGCAGATGCAGAAAGGATACTGGTGCAAGCACAATGTCCTCTAACCCCTATAACCCAACTCCCTATGTTGGAGATGTTGGGTTAGTCGTGTGACACTGCTACTTGTTTATTGCTGCTGGTTACGTCTTAAACACAGGCTCTCCAGTTGGATGTGGTTGTCCCATGTATGTCTGAGGCGTTGGTGGTTGAGGAGATGGATGAAATGGTGCCATCGTGGGTATGCCGAATGGAACTTGTGGTTGTTGGGCTGGAAACTATTGCTGCATTCCTACTTCTGCTGATGCTACTGGTGGCACCTGTGGAGGAATGACAGGTTGTTGCATGACTAGTGGAGGATTTGGCTGAGGTAGATGTGTTGATGATGATTGTGAAGCTTGTTGGCCATGATTAAACTGCTGTTGCTGCTGTTACTGTTGTTGCAGTTACAATTGTCGTTGTTGTAGCTGATTCTGCTGTTGTAACCATTCCATATGCTACTCAAGTTGATTCATCTGAGCATCATGTGTGAGGTGTTCCTGCTAACAGATTAGCTCTTGTGCACCTAGTTGCTTCCTCAATGCCATGGTCTCTTGCTCCACAGCCTAGCACATAGCTGCTTCTTCCACCTTACGTTTTGTCTGCTCTGCCACATGGCGACCCTGATCTTGCCTCATGCCCAAACCATGTAGGACAGAATTTTCATCACGCGGTGGAGAGTTTACACCTGAATTCTCCATCTCCATGTTGCTCATGTAATCCAAGTTGCCTTTTGACGTTTGCAGGCTGGATCCCACCTTGGGCGCATGAAGAAGTTTGTTTTTTGCTGGCGTAAGAGACTGGATTCCATAGCTCCTGCAGAACACACCTAGGTAGAACTCAAACTGTAGATGCTGTCAGCACTGACCTTGCACTGATACCATGTTCATATTTTGTGGGGTGTAGCAAGGACTAGGTTCCTTGCTATTAGGAACATTATGCTTGGAGAGTAACTATAGATAGAGTAGAAAGCTGGAAGTGGGAGAATGTTGGGACTGAATGATTGTAGTTGATCACAACTATAGTAAAAGAAACAATACACCAAACACAGCTCAGCTAGAGACTAACTCTGGACATTCACGCCTAGACACAACTCCTAGCCCACAGGTGGGCAACACCTAGCAAGACAACTCTAGCAAAGTAGCTTGAGTCTTGGGTGTAGTCTGGCCACCTCTTCTACGTAGTCAGGCCTTCAGGTAGTCAGGGTGTCCTCCTGCCCAGGCTGGCAAACTACTGCCAGGCTTACTTGGGTCTTGAGAAGAGTGCCTGCAAAGTCTTGGCCTTAGGTGATGTCTGGAACTGGTGGAGGCTGATGTGGTTGACTGTAGGCGAAAAGCTTGGTGATGACTGAGTTGTTGAATGAAGACTGCCAGGCTGGCCACCTTTTATAGTAGGCTGTTGGCAGTTTGACAGCTGTCCAGGCTGATGGAAGCTTTCGGCTGCAGGTGGGAAGATTCCTAGCTTGGGAATCTTCCTCTACGCAGTAGCCCCTCCAATAGCTCTTGCTATTGAGTCATGCATGGGTGTGCTGATGCAAAGCGGTCCCCGCTCCTGGCTCTGCATGTGGCTGATGACTCGTGCATGCATGATGTGACGTCGTAGTGCTTAGTTGCACTACACAGCTGCTAACTAATCTAAGTCAGCAGGCATGCATAGCCTTGTTGTGCATGCAGCACACATTATTTTACATCTCTTGGGTCCATTTCCCCCATGGACCTAGATGTGAGAATTAAATCTGGCCTATACAGGCGAAAAGAAATCTCCGTCGTTGAACTCGGGAATTTTCGTTGAACCCGGGAACCAGAGAGAAAATTCTCGTACTCCTTGCAGGTTCCTCCTATTTTGAATCCGATTGTGCCAGCTTGATCAGAAAAAAAGGCGCATTAATTGCCACCTCTAACAATTTTTTTTTAATTTTCAAATATTTTATTTAAATATACTTTACTGTTTTAAATTTCATTAAGTTTTAAATGCCATTAAATATATCCCTATATTCAAAACGAAATGAAAAATATTTAAGTTTCACATTTACTAATGTTATACTTGAATGACCACATGAATTTGTGCTTGAATCATTTATCTTAAAAAAGTCTATTATCTATTTCTACGTGGATAAATAGACCTTAGGGCCCGGGTTCTAATGTTGTCCCAATGCGAGGACCCGCATTGCCGGATCCATCTGCGCCGGAGCCTGTGTTCAGGCGGCGGTCAACGAAAAAGCCCGCATGTTGCCAGCGTGATATGAGATAGCCGGCCTGAACCGGGCTGGCTATCTCAGGTGATTGCTTGCTAGTCTAATGCGCCGGGAAACGGATTCGACAATTTAAACCATGTGGTATGGAAGGATAGCATCGTTGGAACTTGTTTTGTTGACACGTTTTTTCATTTCTGACTGTGTTACTTACTAAACAAGTCCAATTCGGTTCGTTGCATTATTCGCTACTTACCGACTGTCATGGGCGAACGCTCGCCGTCGATGTTTCTGACGGGCCCTGAGCTTGTCGAAGTTGGCCGACGAGGCCCTCTGGTTGGTCAGATCGGCCGGCAGGGCAGAAGGGTCGGTCAGGTGTTGAAATGGGTCCCTGCATCTAACCGCGCAACCAACCAGGGCTCCGAAGTCGATGTGCCCTTTCTACATTGAGCTTTTTTGTCATGAAAAATGTATAAGTAGTGGTATGTTTTGCACCTATAATTCTTCCACGAAACATCTCGAACTAGGAAAGTTCGAATTCATAAGGGCTAGAACTAGGATTTGTAAAACATCGGGAAGAAAAAGAGGAATGACCCCCGGAGACTTGCAAATTCTTATGGGAAAGAAGTTTGTAACGGGGCCTTCTAGCTTCTAATTTGAGGATCACATTTCATAAGATAAGCAAATCTTAGACCCTTTCCATCGAAGTAATTAAGCTCAAAAGACTGCACTGTTACTTTCAAGTCCGCTTAACACCCACGCAACAGGTATTGAAATTTTGAGGGGGGGTCCCGAAAATCTGAGGTTAGTGATGCTGTAAGCAAGATCTGTGGGAGGCCTCGTTTGCTACGGGAATGCTAACTTCTTCTTTTAGTGTCTTTTAGGATGGGACTCCCTTGTAACTTATTTCAACAATTCGGGATGAAATAGGGAAATGCCTTTGGGGATGGAAGCGTGCGGCTGGACTGGCCCCACCCATCGATCGGTCCACCGTATCCAGTGTCGATTGGTGGAAGAGGGCGTCCAGACTGATCCGATGGTCGCGACTGCGGGAAATAAAATTCTAGTGATAAAAAGGCCTTGATGGACCTCGATGGCCTCGAGGGCCCTCCTGGTGCCGGCGGGTCAAGGTGAGGCCGGGAGTGCTGGCTGTCGAGAGGCAAGACATCAACGCCCATGAGGCCCGAAGTCGGATGGGCCTGGGTGGGGCCCCCTCCGGAAGACCGCGGACAGGCATCTTCAACGCCGCTCAAATTTGAATCTCGCGCTTTTTTGCTAACTTCGCAAAGGTTCGCTCACGATCGCAGAGGCCGGAAATGTGTAACGGCACTCTCTTGGCGCGGGCGGACAAGTGACCTGACCCATCAGCGCACCATCACCAGTGTGGACGTGATGGCCTCGATCTAGGTGAAGGCGAGCGTCCGATTCTTCGCTCCTGTTTTCTCCCATATTTTTGTTTCCCTCCATCGCGGCCATCGGATCAGTCTGGACGGCCTCGAAGTCGGGAATCTTGCGGAACGGGATATGTCGGGCCAGGCTCCAGGCTTCATTGTCAGCAGGCATCATTGTCAGCAGGGTGCCCAGAGGGTACACACCTGGAGACATCACCAAGATCCTTACCTCCCCCATCCCCAAACCCCACGGCACCGTTTCTCCTCCCATCCTCCGCTCTGTCTTCCACCTCCATCCTCTGAAGCGTGAAGGACGAGCCCCAAGCACCCTAAGCGGTTCTGCCCTGGGCCCAATAGATGACCTCAAGTGCCAAGCAGTAGACCCCACTCTCACCTTCCCCCACCTCCGAAGCAATCCTATGCTCATCTCATTCAGCACCGACATCTGCATCCACTGCAACCGTGCCCACAAGTCATCCATCCATGATGAGTTCCCGGTCCGAACCAAGTACAGGGAACTCAAACACCTCTCCCTAGCTGAGGCCAAACAAGCCCACCTCTCTCTCCTCCCTTCGACAGCCTCCTACAAAGGTCTTCGCGAGGACCCAAATATCATCCTCACCTCCCCTGGGCCACATCCCGAACAGTGGCAATGCATCCGCAACCTGTGCCAGTGGGCCTGGGGCAGGGGCGTCGTCAGCCTGAACGCCCATCTTCTCTCCGAAACCCACCTAACGCCCTCCCTGCTGCAAGTGTCGACTACCATGGCCTTTGGGCGCTTCCTTTGCGAGCACCGTCGAACGCTCCCTGGGCAGTAGACGAATGGAGATAGAGAGTGCTCACTAGTATCCTGAACGCACGTACACACCTTGAGGAGGTTCCATTGATCTGCAGGGATGCCCGAGTGAAGAGGGCGGGGGGGTAGGCAGTTGAGCACTTTTGTTTTTGCCTTTGGACCTAAGAATGGTGAAACGGGTCACAGGAGGACTCAGTGGATACCCACACATAGCAAGAAAGTCAGATTTTCCAGGTGAACAGTGTGCACTGTGTGGTTATCTGCATCTTTTGTATTAAGGCCCGAATCTTGCTCCTCCCTCCCCCATACCTCTGCGCTTCCGCTATTCACATGCTTGCACACTATAACATCTCGACACGAGACTTCATTACTCTCCATTGAAAAATGGTGACTTGATGCAATGTGGACTTCGTGAATTTGCATCATGATGACATGACAACAGGGTGAAGTGGTGACATGATGACATGGTAACATGGTAACATGGTGACATAAGGATATGATGGCATAGTGTGGGGTCCTTGAGGGAAGGGGGTTCGATCATAGGGTGCTCCTTGACTTTCATGCCGTAAAGGATCAACAATGACACCAATTTGGTTTTTGGGGTACTTCGGGAGACATAGTAGGCCAAAAGATAGAGGAGAGCGATAGGAAGAGAGCGAAGGAAGAAGAGGGAGAGAGAGAAAGGAGGGAGAGAGAGAGAGGAGGATAGCGAGAGAGTGAGAGAGAGGGAGAGTGGGGACAGAGAGGGAAAGAGACATGACGAGAGTAAGGAGAGCAAGAGACATAGAGAGAGACTGAGAGGGGAAGCGAGGAAGAGAGAGAGAGAGAGAAAGAGAGAGAGAGAGAGAGAGAGAGAGAGAGAGGGAGAGAGAGAGAAACACCCCCCATCCACGCACACACACACACACATCACACTCACACACACACGCAAGACACACATACACGCGCACACGCACACACACNAGAGAGTGAGAGAGAGGGAGAGTGGGGACAGAGAGGGAAAGAGACATGACGAGAGTAAGGAGAGCAAGAGACATAGAGAGAGACTGAGAGGGGAAGCGAGGAAGAGAGAGAGAGAGAAAGAGAGAGAGAGAGAGAGAGAGAGAGAGAGAGGGAGAGAGAGAGAAACACCCCCCATCCACGCACACACACACACACATCACACTCACACACACATGCAAGACACACATACACGTGCACACGCACACACACACACACAGACACATACAACTACACCCACACATATACACACACACACACACACACACCTACACAGACATACTCACACAATCACCCTCCTACACACTCATCTCTTCGCACACCCCCGCGCACGCTCACATACACTCACGCGAACCCACGCATCCCCACCCTCCTCCCCCCATGCATAATCTAGCGTGGTTGCAGCTGATGGGCCCGGAGCAGCCTCTCCACCCCCCAACCACGCTAGTCCCCGTTCCTCGCCCCTCCCCTCCCTCAGCCCCCTCCCGTCCCTCCTCTTCTGGCCCTTCCCCCCTCCCTCTCCTGACAGCCTCGCCATATACCCAACGTTCCCAAACTACCCACCTTACTACCAATCTCCTCCCTGGGCGTCTCTGCAGCTGAAGGGTTCGGAGCAGCCTCTCCCCCCCCAGTTTCGCCCAACCCGAAAACCCTCCCCCCACACAACCAATTTCATCATTTATTTCGCCAATATACCCACGTTACTACTGTACCCCACTCTACCCACCTTCTTACATCTCTGGGCTGACCCTCGACAGGCTCCTAAGTCTACCCAATTACTCCACCTTGCCCAATGGGAGGGTGCTTCCCGCCCATCGATTGATTGCGACCAATCGGCCGCCTGAGTAGGTTTTACCTGAATTAACAGGATAACCCAGGGTCAGTTAGAGAGCGTCGCCCATTCTCGTGTGGCACGGGTGATGGTTCTTGAACCCGATCTCTACCCACACGTTCCTGATGGTCTTCGCCCCTCAACTGGTGGTATTACTCCTTCCGCGCTGCCCATCTTACCCTGGATGGAGTAAAGGAGGGGGTGGATTTTACGACCTACTCTTGAGGTATTCCAAAAAAAAAAGAAAACAAGAGGCAGGTGTTGCACGCAAAGCGTGCGTAGGGTTACATAGTAACTGAGCAAAAGTACCGTACTAGCACAAGTATTCGGAAGGTCATTAATTCTTATCATTTCCAAACCTGAAAAAATACTCCTCTTGGGTACTTCTGTAACAATTGTAATTTTTTTCTGTTTTGGTTTCGAATTAATGTGGGAAAAAACCCCATCGCGGGGAAGTTATACTCAAGGCGTTGCTTTGGGTCGCAAGCGAGGGCGACACCCCCAACAAGCGCGGATGTCGCGTGGACGTCGATAACGTCCACGCGGGGGACGACCGTTGATGCGCTCCTTCCTGTTCGAGAGAGAAAATTCGGTCGCGGGTGTTCTCACATATGAGGACTCATACGGCTAGCACACTTCGAATTTTATTGGGCTTAAACACAAGGAGGGCACTTCCCAGAACGGTTCAAAACTCGGTCCCGATACTTTGAATAATCTCGGAAAAAAAACACCTTGGCAAAAACACATCCGAATAATTGCGGTAATATGGTATTCATATTAGCATCTCCTAAGAGGCTAAATAATTGCCCGCAATCCGGACCACATAATGAAAGGTTTGCCGTGAGACTTTACCTCGTCCTTGGAAGTAGAATCGGGTTGTAAATGGATTTCCAAACTGTCACCCGCATTCGTTCAAACTTTTTTTTGTTTGCCCATGTGTGTTGTAAAACATTGTGTATGGTTTGGGCGAGCTTTTGCTAAATTACCTCAAGCTATGCTGGATTTATTCCAGCTTTTGTGGATGTAAAAGCTAAAAAAACCAAAAATTGAACAAATGCGCTTGACGATACAACTTTATGTGTAACAATGCACCAACATATTGAAGGAGAACCTCATAAGGAATTTCTTTTCGTTTTGTTTTCATGAATTTGGGTTTTATATAATGATTAATTTATTTTAATGATATCAATTTTCTTATTTCTCGTGAACATTCTAGTTGCACACATTTACGATGAACTTCACAAAAAAATACCTTTGACAAATTTGGATGAGTTTGATGAATGTTTCATTAATTTATGAAAATGAACATGAATTAATTATAGGCAGAATTTAATCTGTTTAACTTCTTTTATGGCGCTGCTGGAATTTCGTTTTTTTCAATTGCATTTTGACCCAGTTTGAAGCCGGGTTCACGAGTCACAAGAGTTGGTCATGACGACCAGTTGCGTGAAACAGGACAGGGCGAGGCCAAGGTTGGACTCAACCCAACCCACCGTACAGTCCTTACCCTGTTGCTCTGGCGTCGGACTGGTGATTCCTTACTATCCGGGGTCTGTCCGGACATCTTGGTCGATGTCCGTGATTTTTTGTTACTGGGTCGACCTCTGCACGGTGTCCGCGGACGGGGGGGGCATACAGTCCTGCAAATTCTTGCACCCTGATTGGTGGATACGTCAGAAAAATGACCGATCCACCAATCACGATTTCTTGCGGCACAAACACACAAAAGTAAGAAAACAAAGGGTTACTATGTAACCCAAAAAGGGCCAGGCTCCAGGCTCTGAGTCAACTTTTCTCCCTCTGGAGTGGTCCGCAGCCGCCTGTTGCCGTGGAGTCCCACATCCTCGCATAGGAACCGTGTGAGGACTCCGCGGATCCACAACGCCTTCGCCCTGTCCCTCCTTTAAGTTTTCCTGGAGCGCTAAAAGCGCAGTCGCGGCGGCATTGGGAATTGACGGGCGCCAGTATGGCGAAAATCATCGACGGGAAAGCCATTGCCAAACAAATTCACGGCGAAGTGGCCAAAGGCGTTGAGGAATTCAAAGCCAAGACGGATGGAAAGGTGGGAGGAATTGGACGCGTGGCGCTTCCCACGTCAGTCCACACCAAGAGTGTTCCGGTTCCCTGTCTCTCGATCGCACTGTCCACTTTCCTTCCGCTGCCCTGTCACCCACCCTTTCCTTACTTGTTCTCGTCTAGTGGGGAGGTCGCCCAGCTCCCCATTCCGCTTAAAGACGGGTTTGCCGCTTCAGTTCACGTGGACTTCTCGTTGGGCAGGCACGCAGGTCACGGGCAAAGGAAGCGGGACGCTCCCAACATCGCCCAGCCTAGGGTGTTCCATTCCCCACCCAAACACCGTACAAGCACTGAATAGATCCTCAAACCTATGTTTCTACATGCCTTCGACGTTTTTTGTGTATTTGTTGCCTGTTTTTTTGTGTGTGTGTATGTTTGTACTCCGCTTTTGCCCCTTGGTCCCCTTTGTTCCTTGTGCGAATCTTCCGGCACAACTCCACGTGCTTACAAGCATGTTCCTGGAATTTGCCCTGACTGAGAGGGTGATTCAGTTGCCCCCAGCGCCTCCGTTTGCATGACGAAGTTATAGGCGCTCATTCAGATGATTGCAGTTTGAAATTTCATGGTTCAAAATTGAATTTTGGGCATGGAGCTGCAACCGTTTGTCGATGTCAGACCAGCACACACAGATCGTTCGTACTCGTGCTCATTGAGCCACCGGCAGAAGAATTTGTGTGGAATACCCTAGGTTGAAGCAAAGTTTGTCTTAGCACTGTTCTGATTTTGCCTGAACCTCTTGAATGCTGGTACGCTAGTTGACTTGACAGACGTCGTATGACACGCATGGCTCTGGCTGCTTCCGTGTCTCCGAAGCTCTCTGCCCTGTTGAGCCACCGGGTGTGTGGGCCATGTGTGCACATGTGCTGCAGGTTCCTGGTCTGGCTGTGATCATCGTGGGCGAGCGCAAGGACTCGCAGACGTACGTGCGCATGAAGGTGAAGGCGTGTGCGGAGGTGGGCATTGCATCGTTCGAAGCCACCCTGCCGTCCACAAGCACGCAGGACGATGTCATAGCCAAAGTACGCAGTTTCAACGCCGACCCTGACGTGCATGGTCAGTCGGTTGGTCAGTGCAAGGCTCATGACTGTGCAGCGGACTCCTTGACTAGCGCCCATGGGCAAAGTAATGTATCGGACTCCTGTATTCCCTGCTGAAATCACTGTATTGCTGCCGACGATGATGCAAGACTGTCGATGCTACAAGTCACCAATTAACGGTCTCCGGATTGAGCTGTATGGTTTTTCCCTTTCTCAATGGTCGACACGAAGCATCAAAGCATGGAATCAGCATTAGGAGGCATGACCACGGCGTTGCTGGCGGGCGTGACGGTGCTGTGCTCTCTCTCTCTCTCTCTCTCTCTCTCTCTCTCTCTCTCTCTCTCTCTCCC
>SZWC01000948.1:62683-73718 GCA_023375785.1 Penium margaritaceum
CCCCCGGACCCAATATATCGAGGTCAATATCAAAATATCGATATCGATATCGATATTGACCTTCAGTAAAAAAAGATATCGAATATAAAAATATCGTTATCGATATCGATATCGAAATATCGATATCGACAATATTCCCACCCTAACTGTGGCAGTGGCAACAAGGATAGGTGGCTGCTACCACCGCTGCCGACAAGGAAAGCAGCGACTGAGTTCACAGCAGGGACGGCAACCATGACCACAATCACAGCGACAGCAACAACAATGTTGGGAACAACAATGTCTTCGTTGATGTCGTCATTGTTGTTGTTTTCGTTGTTGTCGTCATTGTCGCCATTGTCATCGTCATCAGCGGCGGCAGCGGCGGCGACATCGTTGTCATTGTCACTGTCATTTTGTTTGTTGTCGTCGTTATGGCCGCCACCGGCGTCTGCGGCGGCGGCCATGACGGCGGCATCGTCATCCCGCCCCCGACGTCTGCGTCGTCGCCGTCGTCGTCGTTGTCGTTGTCGTTGTCGTTGTCGTTGTCGTTGTCGTTGTCGTTGTCGTTGCCGTTGCTGTTGTCGTCGTTGTCACCGTCACCGTTGTCGTTGTCCTCCTCCTCCTCCTCCTCCTCCTCCTCCTCCTCCTCATTGTTGTCGCGGTCGCCATCATCGCCGTCGCCATTGTTGTCATCGCCGTCGCCGTTTGTGGTTGTTGTCGTCGTCATCTTCATTGTCATTGTCGCCGTCGTCATTGTTGTCGTCATTGCCGTCGTCGCCGTCCTCTCCGTTATTGTCATTGCCGCCGCCGCTGTCATTGTCACTGTCATCGCTGCCGTTGTCATCGTCGTCGCCGTCGTCGTCGTCGTCGTCGTCGTCGTCGTCGTCGTCGTCGTCGTCGTCGTCGTCGTTGTCGTCATCGTCGTCGTTGTCGTCGTCCTCGTCCTCGTCCTCGTCCTCGTTCTCGTCCTCGTTCTCGTCGTCGTCGTCGTCGTCGTCGTCGTCGTCGTCGTCGTCGTCGTCGTCATCGTCGTCGTCGTTGTCGTCGTCGCCGTTGTCGTCGTCATCGTCGTCAACGTCGTTGTCGTTGTCGTTGTCGTCCTCGTCGCCGTCGTCATCATTGTCATCGTCGCCGTCGTTTTTGCCGCCGCCGTTGTCGTCGCCGTCGTCGCTGTTGTTGTCATCGTCGTCGTCGCCAGCGTCGTCGCTGTTGCCGTCATCGTCATCCGCGGCAGCATACTTGTCGTCATTTGGAATGACATCATTATGAAGCCTGTTCAATTGGCTTGGGTCAGATATTATTTGATCCGACCGGATTTGAATGTTTACTCCCTGGTTTTTTTAGTTTGCACTCAAACTTGATTTAAACCAAACAGATCTGTCAAGTGTCTGTACCAAACGAAACCGTATACGATGCCGCAGAAAGATTGGTTGTAGTTATCAGCGGGTTCTGGGTTTTGTTTTTCCTTTTTCGGGTTTCAGATTTTTTTTTTGTTTTGGTTTTTTTGTCATTTTCCCCAAAACTTCTGCGGGCATTCACCACCAGCACCAACACCACCACCACCACCACCACCACCACCACCACTACCACCACCACCACCACCACCACCACCACCACCACCACCACCACCACCACCACCACCGCCGCCGCCGCCGCCGCCGCCGCCGCCGCCGCCGCCGCCGCCGCCGCCGCCGCCGCCGCCGCCGCCGCTGCCGCCCCAGCCACCGCTGCGGCCGCCACCGCTGCCACCACCGCCGCCGCCTCCGCTACCTCTGTTGCCACCGCCGCCACCGTTGCCACTGCCGCCACTGCCGCCGTCCCTGCGGCCACCACCACCACCATCGCCTCAGTGGCAGTCAAAGCAACAGTAACGGCAGCAGCAACGGTGGGGGGAGTGATGATGATGACAACGATGATGATGATTACGACGACAGTGGCGGCAGCAGCAGACACTGGTATGAGGACAGCGACAGCAGCAGCAGCAGCAGCAATGGTGGTAGCAGCGGCAGCAGTCCCCACAATGGGATCCATCTTGAGTTATGATGCAATCAAAATGGGACGAGCATTCTTGGGGTGGAATTCACGTCAATCTCAGGACAATGGGCACACCTTATCGTCTTTCGCACGGTGTTCCTGTGTGGTTCGCGCCGTGTTTTCTGTATGTTGTTTGTTGCCGTCAAATCTTCCCCTTCAGGATCGTGAATTCAACATATTGCCAACATTGTGCATGATGATGGGGCTGTTGCAGATAAAAAAGGACTGGATCAAACCGGGCGCGGCTATCGTCGACGTGGGCATCAACCCAGTGGATGATCCCTCAAAGAAGACAGGCTACCGGCTGGTGGGTGATGTGGACTTTGCGGGCGCGAGTGAGGTTGCGGGGTGGATAACACCGGTACCGGGAGGCGTGGGCCCCATGACGATTGCAGTGTTGCTGCAGCACACGCTCACTGCTGCACAGCGGCGACTAGAGGGCCCCCCCTCATGATAGATATCACGTCTCCAAGTCCACTGTCTGGTGGCATCGCACATCTGATGATGTTGCAAGTCAGTTGGTGTTGTGTGGTTGAGCTGCTGGAAAGGCCACCGTGTGGTTAGGTGTGCAGGTGGAGAGAGAGGAGAGAGTATGTATTGACAGGAACGTTACACGCATCTCAGTTCAAGGGCTTCACCGAGTGTCTGTTTGGGACATACCAGTGACCACGGCTCTGTGGCTGCCCCATTGAGAACTCCACACAATGACAATGCATGGTTGCAATTGTGGGGCTGGAATCAGTTTCCGGTGTTGAACATTGGTAACTTGGGATTGTGCAACATGCTTCAACTCCTCCCTCGTCTCCCCTCCTCTTCTCCCCTCTCCTTTCTCTGTTTCCCGCTCAGTTGTCCAGGTTGTCATAAAATTGCGGATAGTGGAAGCCAGTGCGAGGAGAGAGTGGAACAGGTTAGGCATAGTGCCAAGAAGGGTTCCACACACGCAAGTGAGGAAAAGTAAGCGAGTCAAAGCCGGCAGGGGTGATCGCGAGCAACGAGGTGGCGAGCGGGAGAGCAGCAAGCTCATCCTCGCTCACGCCTCAAGGCACAGCTGATGCTCGACAAGGGACCTGTAGGCCAAATAAACGTGCATGCCTGAGGTATGAGAGAACCCTGCCGAGGCAACCTGTGTGGGACAGCAAGGGTGCTATCGTCCCCCCCCCCCCCCCCCCCCCCCCCCCCAAACCTAGCAGCACCAGGAAACCTAGTGTCAACAATAAAGCAAGCATTTGTCCATTGTAACATTTCTATCGTGGGCAGCCTCCATAACGTCTCTGGCTCATCCCCTTGTGCACGTCCCATGTGATATGGTGTGGTGTGGTGTCGGCGTCAGTGCCAATCCAGCCTCAGTCACCTGCATCAATGAGGCTAGTGTGCAGCGAGGCCAGAGGTCACGATGTGTCTGTGGTCCACAAACCAACCACCATGACCCACAGACGAGGCACATCAACACAAGCTCACATGCACCACATTTGTCACAATATGTGACGCACGACTGCATACACACACAACTGTACACACACGCGCATTCACCCAGGGTCACCATGTAGACACAATAGTCCAAAAGCGTGCACGACGGCCTTGAAGACGTTACTGTTGAGTGCCTTCGTCAAGAAATCAGCTCTCTGCTGACGCATGTCAACCCAAACGACCTGAACATCACTTGCAGCAATGCGCTCACGCACAAAATGATGCTCAACATTGATGTGCTTCGTGCGTGTGTGATGCATGCCATCATGTTCGGCAATGGCTTTGGTGCTTTGGTTGTCACAATGTAAAGCGATGCAGTGGATGGGAAACTGCAGCTGTTGAAACAAGCGACACAACCAAGCACTCTCACACGTGCCTGCACCAAGAGTGACATACTCAGCCTCACAAGAACTGTGTGCAACACAACCCTGTTTGCCACTCTGCCACGACACTGCGGTCCCACCAACAAGAAAGATGTAACCTGTACAGCTACGAGCCTCTGTGTCATGGACCCAGTCACTGTCTGTGTAGCCATCGACTACAACAGACGGTTGTGCCCGATAGCACAGATCAGTCCCGGTAGTGGAGAGTGCATACCTAACAACACTCAGTGCAACCTCCAGATGTCGTGCCTTGGGACACTATGAGAACTGGGCCACGAAGTTCACAGAGAAGGCGGCATCCGCCCTGGTCGTCGTCGCCAGGTACATGAGTGACCCGATGACGCAAACGTAGTCCGTGACATCAACTGTCTCCCCTAGCTTAGACATGTCAAGTGTCTTCAGCAGCCTTTGCCCAGCTGGGGTGATAGGCGTTGACGCTGTGGGGATGGACTCAATTCTGAAAGCAAAGCGCTCCCCCGGACTGCGGACGTATGCAGGCAGGTGCACATGAAGCGTGCGATGCGAGCGGTCCCGCTCAAGCTCCATGCCCAAAAAGACACGTGCAGGCCCAAGGTCTTTCATTTCGTACGTGGACTGCAAGAGAGTCTTCAGTGACCTGACTGCATCCTGGCTGGGGGACGCTATCAGCAGCTCGTCCACATAGACTAGGACAGCCACGAACGGAACAGATTGTGGCGTGACAAAAAGTGAAGGATCCACCGAACTGCGCCGGTAGCCTCCTTTGTTGAGGGTGGACGTAATCTCCTGGTTCCAACACCGAGGTGATTACTTCATGCCATAGAGGGCCTTTCGTAGTCGCCTGACGTGGTTAGTGCCATCGGAGGAGCCTGGAGGTTGGACCATATAGATCTCCGCATCCAGCTGTCCGTGTAAGAACGCGTTGTTCAAGTCCATCTCTTCAAGCTCCTAGTCGTGGTGTGTTACGAGACTCAGAAGGGCTCTGGCTATAGTGTATCGTCCGACAGGCGCAAACGTTTCATCGAAGTCGATGCTTGGGACGTCGGAGATCCCCATTGCCATGAGTCGCGCCTTTTACTTGTCAAGTGCACCGTTGGGTTTGTACTTTCGTCGAAAGATCCAGCGAGCGTCGATGGCTTGCAGCCCGACGGCAAATCGACTAGCTCGTAGACAGCATGGTCGTCAAGAGCATTCAGCTCAGCACACATGGCGGCCTCCCACTGCTGGGCATCGGTGGTTGCGCGAGCTTGATGCACTGTGGATGGCTCAAGTGGTAAGGTTGTGGTGGCCGATGTGGCGTGACACTCTTCAAGGCTACTCGAGATAGCGACCTCCATTGCGTGTGCATGTTCCGAGGCCAGGAGCGCATAGCCAAGGGCGGGGCTGGGGTGGACAACCCCCGTGGCCAAGCCCAGAGCATCCATGCCGGTCGCAAGGACAGGAGACTGCTCAGTCTGAGACTGCGGAGGACAGGCAGAGGCCGTGGTGCCAGAGCGTTGAGGGAGCGCATGAAGGCGCCCACCTCGGACGAAAGGGGAGACCAGAGCAGGACTAGTTGGAGCAGGTTGCGGCAGATCAGCCGCATGAATAGGGGAAGAGACAGGAGTGGTGTCCACGGGAGGTGTGGCCGGACTGGAAGGAGCAGTGGGTGTGGTGTGGACAGAGTCCATGACAGGAGACGACGGCACAGCAGATGAGCTACTGGTGAACGTGGGAAGACTGGGTGCAGGACCAGACCACGACGACGACTACAACGAGGGTGAGGGCTGCCTCACTGCAGCAGGGACTACAGGGGTGACACGACCAACCGTCCCCCCCAATCGAGAGAGCGGCAAAAGGGAGGAGGCAGGTGCCAGACAGCTAAGGTCACGAAGGAAGACCGAATCAAAGAACAGGGCGTCACGTGACTTGACGACGTGCTGACAAATAGGATCCCAGAAATGCTAGGCCTTAGACTGGGCAGACATGCCAACAAAGGGGCACAAGCGACCACAAGGCGACAATTTCCCATCACGTAGGTCGTCGGGTAGCCAGACCGACGCAACACAGCCCCAAAAGCAAACCAAGCAAAGGTCAGCGCGATGACTGTGCCAACGCTCAAAGGGCGTGACGATGTGGGGAAGAGGACCATGCGGGACGCGATTCTAAACCCACGTCATGTAGCTCATTACCTCAAAGGCAAAGAGCGGAGGCAGACCAGACTCGGCGAGGAGGGTGCGGACACCGTCAGCAAGCGTCCGATTCCACCGCTCCAAAACCATTTTGTTGGGGTGTGTAGGGAGCAGAAGTCTCCAGACACACCTCGCAAGACTCAAGGAGGCGGGTGGTGGACCCAAGGAACTCACCACCACGATCGCTATGAAATACACGCAATGACCGCTGACAAGCATGTTCAGCTTCAACAAGCCAGGACTCGATGACGGAACAAACATCATTTTTCTGAAGAAGGGCGAATATCCAACGAAAACGAGGGAAATCATCGGTCAGACACAGTACATAGCGACCAACATCACCGAGGAGGTCATGGGGCAAGGGACCCATGACATCTGCATGAACACGATCAAGGGGTTGAGACGAGTGAGAGTCAGAAGGAGAGAAAAGGGAGCGATGCATTTTCCCTTCGACAAGGGGAAGGGAACATAGAGGGAGAGAGACCAACAACAGGCTGAATATGAAGCATGCTGTGAATAGCATCGGTGTGGACATGACCAAGACGGCGATGTAAGAGACTGACAAGATGAGGGAGAGAGAGACGAGGCGACGTGGGCAAGGGTAGTGCCCCCGGCAGGGGCGGAGGAGGCATGCAATGGGACACAATAGAGCTTGTCGCACTGCACGTCACGCAAGAGAGCACGGCGAGACGGATACAGAGAAACAGTACCAACACCACGGCTGGCGGTGAAGTCCATAACCTGATCGTCGAGAGACGGCACGGAAAGCAGGCTAAGTTCAAGCAAAGGCACGTACAGAACGTCGGCAGGTACAAGGCATCGTTGGGACCGACGAAACGGATGATACCAATGCCCTCAACGGGAAGCAACTGACCAGACCCCATACGAACGAAGCGGACAGACCCGACGGGACCCAACAACACAAACAACGAACGGACAGATATCATGTGGTGAGTGGCCCCGGAGTCGAGGATCCAAAAGCCAGTAGAGACGCACGGAGGGGAGAATACTAGAGGTCGCAATAGTACCAATGGAAGAGGCAGGGGAGATGGACGGCGTGCAAAGGGACAGACAACAAGGGAGGAAGACAGAGTGCCACTGCTCAATCCACGGAATGGATGCACGCAGAAAGCCCAGAACGTAACAAGGGGGTCCTCCACGAATGACACTGTCAGTCTGACACGTGAGACTTCTGGCCAACGGTACAACACTCTCACCTCCCTGATCACGAAGGCAAAGAAGTAGAAAGAGGGATTGTTCCAGATGGCGCTTGCGATCACCACAGTCACCATCAGTAGACGCATGCGAGACTGGAGTCGTCACGCCGGAGGTGTAGGGAAACCACGGCGGCGCGACGTAGGCGAAGGATAGGGGACCAGCATACGTGGGAGCACCAGACGGAGGAGGCCAATCCCAAAGGTAGGGTGGAGGATGTGAGGGCACGCCAGCGGTGGAGTGGGCCTGGGCCGAGGCAGTGCCGGTTGAGCAAGAAGGGGTCCCGGAGACGGAGGTCAAAGATGCGGTGGAGGAGGTGCGAGTCCAATGAGCGTGCATTGCCCGGGCAAGACGAAGATTGTTTAGAGGGACGGGACAAGTACGGGTAGAATGCTCGGAGGAACCATCGTTCTAGCACATGACGTCTCCTGTCACTGCATGACTTCCTTTCCCGCTTGCTGTCATTCCTTGTTGTCTTTCCTTGCTCTCTCTGAGGTGGCCTGTCCTGTCTAACTGGGGATGGGCTGTCCGACAACATCCTACGACCTTGCCTAAGGCACCCCCATTTTTCCCACGCTGACTGGGGCTGGGAAAACTCTGCCAAAATCTGTCCAGCAGAGTCCTCACGTCGTCACCATGCTTGGTGACAATGAGTCTGTCATTGCAACTCTTCAGCGTCAGTTGGCCCTCGCTAGCGACGCCCAACAGGAGGCTGAAGACCGCCTTACAGTGGCGGAGGACAATCGTGTCGCCTGTGCTGATGAAGTCGCCACTATGGTCTTATGTAGTCTACGTGCTACGCCTGCTATCCCACCTACTCGCGCCAATGTTAATCCTGCCGTTGGCACTCCCTCTGCATCCAACACTTTTGCTACTACATAGACTGGTACCCCCACTAAAGCTACCAATCTGCTTGTCCCACGCCAACATGGCTTCTTCTTGCAACCGCCTTCCCTTTCCTCTGGGCTCATCTTCTCCTCCTGGGAAGTGTGCTTCAGTGCTTGGGCTCAGGGGGAGCAGCTATGGGAGTATTTCGCCCAAGGTGTTCCTCCCTTCACACCTCTTCCCGCTGAATCCGTAAGTGTTGTGCGTGCTCTCGTTGCTGCCGCGCTTGAGCCTCTGGTTGATGATGTCGGCACGTACAATGCCAAACCTGTTGTCCAGCGCCTGGCTGACCTTGTTGGCGCATATGCCATGCTTCGTCGACGCACCACTATCACCAGCCGAGCCGCTCAATGCGTACTCACGGCCGAGTTCAACACGCTTCTCATGCATGCTCACAAGACCGCCGATGCCTACTAGGCTCGTGGTCTCAAGTTGCTTCGTGAGCTTGATGACGCGGCTCCTGGTTGGCTCTCCGCTGTCCTCATCATGGTTAATGGCCTCATCCCAGAGCTCTCCGACCTCTTGTGTGACATCAAGGCGGATGAGCTCCAGTGCCTTGCCTCGCAGCAAGTCCCGCCTCGCTCTCCACCTGGGGTAGACGCTCTCTGGGACTTCACCTCTAAGCGCCTTGCAGCCTGGTGGATGAGCCTATAGAACAAGCGCCTTCACCGCTCCGTTGTCAAGGGTATGGCAGCTCTCACCGCTGCTGTAGCACCCATCCATTCCTTTGCTGCAGTACCCACCTCTGCTCCATCCTCCTTCTCCTCCTCTCCTACCTCCGCCCTTGCCTCCCAGAGCCCGTGCAATGCTCTCATACCAAATGTAGCAAACGGACTGCACAGAAAGGCCAGGAGTGGTGGGATGGCGGCTGCGGAGGCAGCAGAGAGAATGGCAATGGTAGAGGCAACCGTCACCACCAGAGCAAGTGCCCTAGTGACAAGGGCGGCACCAAGGGTGGTGAAGACGGCTACGATGGAGACTGTCGCTGTGACAAAGCTGGAGGCAGCAAATGGAGCAGATGTCACTACGATGACAGCAGCAGACGTCTAAATGCAAATGGAAGCTGCTGTTGCCGCTGTCGCAGATGCAGTTGAGGCCGTCGCAGATGCGATGGAGGACGCTACTGCAGAAATTTGTGCTCCTATATAGGCGGCAGCTCCAGCAATAGGGCCGACAACAACCGCAGCCTCTGAGTAGGCCTCAGATGCACACCCTGCTGAGGTCGAAGCAGGTGCACGCAAAGCTCGAGTGGCTGCGGCAACGTAGTTGCGCCTACTACGGCTACGTCTATGATAGCCGCCGTTGTGCGGGTGAGGACATGCACAAGACTACCAAAGTCCTGAGTGAATGTTGCGTACAGGTCTAAAGCATCTTGCGACTGTTGATCCCCCTCAGGAGAAAGGGGTGGGAAGATGCTTATCGGGTAGTGACGAGCAACACGCGCATATGATGCTGTTGTGGACGTGGATGCCCAGTTGCCACTTACGCCTCTCCGGCGTCTCGCGTGACGGCAAGGCGGCCCCCCTTCATAGTATGCACCCGAAGGAAGTACAATGAGACCATCAGGGTGCATGAGGGTGGTGGGAGCAGCACCACCGAAGCGGTCCACAGAACAGAGTGTTGTTGTAGTGACCGTAGTGTTGAAGCTGCGGATACTGCTGCTACTGCCGATGTTGTTGCTACTGTGAAAGATATGGCTGCCAATGCTACTGCTAACAATGGTGCTGCTGCTACGGATGCCACTACCGGTGCTTCTGTGGATGCGACTGCTTTTGCTATTGTCAATGTTGTTGCTGATGCCAATGCCGTAGATAAGCTAAATGTACCACTCCTACAGTTGCAAATGCAATTAACGGTGCCGGTGCTATGGCAAATGCAGACCGAAAACAACCGATGAGCTAACTGTGGCTGCAACAGCTATTGCTGCTCCATCTGGTGTGGCTCCTACGGCTGTTGCTGCTCCGTCTGCTCTGTCTACTACGGCTGCAGCTGCTGCCGCAGAGTCTGCTCTGACAAATTCTCTTGATCATACAGTGGCAGTCGCATAAGAGGTGACTGCCGAGGCTGCTGTTGTGGCTGTCGCGACTGCTGGGCCTATCCCGGCTACTGCAGATGCTCTGTCATGCATCTACGGCAGGTAAGGTACGATTGTTGTGGCTGCTGAGGCTATTGTTGGCGCTCACATGCACCAGCCGTTGCTACTATGGAAGTTGCATCTGCCGAGTGCGTATGCTGGTGGTGCAATAACAGTGGTGCTACCGGTGAGGCAATGCCGCTCCTTAGATGACCCCTGTGACACGGTTGCGGTGGCAGCTGTAGAGAATGCAGCTGTCATGGCTGCGGGAGTTGCACGGCTGCGAGAAGTCTGCTAGCCAGGGAAACCTAACCCGCGACTTATAACGAGCAGCTGTATTCAGTCGCCTCAACAAGAGGTCGAGGGCAATCTGCGGCATAGGGTGCAGTAGAGCCCTCCTCCCTCGGTGAGTCTGCGACTACTAGAGGACGGCTGAGATGGCGGAAGCGGTGGCGGCGACAGTGAAGGGTCACACGCCAACAGTATCTCGCGCGTGATCTCATGCGCGATGCATTCTCTTCTCACACTGCTCTGATAACAGTGGATAGTGGAAGCTAGTGTGAGGAGAGAGTGGAACAGGTTAGGCATAGTGCCAAGAACGACGCGACACCATGGATGGGGTTCCTCACATGCAAGTGAGGAAAAGTAAGCGGGTCACAGCCGGCAGAGGTGATAGCGAGCAACGAGGTGACGAGCGGGAGAGCAGTAAGCTCATCCTCGCTCGCACATTGAGGCACAGCTGATGCTCGACAAGGGACCTGCAGGCCGAATAAACGTTCAGGCCTGTGGTATGAGAGAACCCTGCGCAGGCAACCTCTGTGGGACAATCCGGGTGCTATCCCCCC
>SZWC01000948.1:93631-120088 GCA_023375785.1 Penium margaritaceum
GGGGGGGGGGGGGACGATGGGAGGGAGGGCAGAAGAGAGAAATGGAGATGGAAAGGGACTGAATGAGAAAGGGGGCTACGGGGATGCGGTGAGAGTAGAAGTTGAATGAGCGCCCCTGCGGATGAGGTTGAAGTCTAAGGAAGGTGGAGGAGCCCATACGGACCTTGTTCACGGGAAGGGTGAACACGCCGCCCTCCGCAAAGCTCGCAGAGGCGCGGCCACAGCCACCACCCGCCGCAGCCAGAGCAATAACAGCCAGCAGCAGCAGCGTCACCGGCAGCGGCGGCCGCGCGCGGGGTCGACCCAGCCGCATGCACCCCCCCTTGCCGCCAAGCTTCGCGTCCAGTGCATGGCCGTCCGACTTTGCAGCCATCGTGATAGAGCCAAGGCTGGCAGGCTCGGACACCTCCTGTCCGCCAATTCCTGGACTGCCACCAGCACGCGGGGCGACTTGCCTTTGTGGCCTGTTCTGGCCGCGTCTACGCCCCTCTGCCTGCGCGGGACACGTCAGGGTCGGCGGCGAAGCGCTGGTGCACCGTTGCCGGCAGCAGCACCCGGTCCTGCGGCAGCACGGCGCAGCTGCTTCCCTGCACTGGCCTGCTGCTTTGCTGCGGCGCACTGCGTGTCCGCCCCCAACGCCAATGCTACCCGCGGTTGGAGGTGAGGGGGAGGGGAGAGAGGGACAGGAGAGGGGAGGGGGTGCAGCTGCATCTGCCTGCCACAGAAGCATTGGGAGAGCTGAACGTAAATCCTGGCGCTGCACTGAGCTGAAGGAAAAGGGCTTTATTCTTCCTAGTAGACAGACTTGTCCCCCTCTCAGAAGATCGCGCGTCCCTGTGTGTTAGATTGGGCTTCAAGCTGCTGCGGGAGCTGAGTCTGACGAGGCAGCTGCGACTGCTGCCGCTGCGGGAGCTGCTCAAATGCTTCAGCTGCAGCGGACGCTCCTACGGCTGCTGCTGCCGACGCCGTTACCGCCGCTACTTCCCTTCGTCCTAGGCTGCCGCTGCTAACCCCTCCTCAGCTATTGCTGCTGGCGCTGGTGATGATGCTGCCGCTGCTGCCGATCCAACCTCTACGGCTGCAAGCTGTGCTGTCGCTGTTTCTGGAGCGACGATAAAGCAGGAGATGCGCGTGCTCCTCTCCTCTCCTCCCCTCTCCTTACCTCGCGAGAACGGGACTGGCGGCAGAATGGTAGACGATTTCCTGGTCCTCACGCGACCGGTGGGAGAGGGCGTAGAGGGTGGGAAGGGCCTGGGAGGGGACGTAGAGTGTGGTAAGGGACTGAGAGGGGACGTATAGGGTGGGAAGGGACTGGGAGGTCGGCTTAGAGCGAATGGGCAGCCTTCCGTCGGACGTCCCCTAGGGTGCTGCGCTGCTGCCGCTCTCTGTTCGTTGAGCGCGTAGTCGTGTGGGTGGCAACTTGCGCGTTCTACTGCCCGCAGTAGAGCTACACCCTGTTGCACACAGGGAGGCGGAAATTGTCTCTTCCTCCAAGCCACGTGTCGCTGTGGAGTACTGAGCTGCTAGTCAAAAAGAAACCCCGGGGGGGGAGGTAGGGGCAGTTGGCCAAGTTGTGGTATCGGGGGGGAGTGAGAGAGGCAGCGAGTCGGGTGCGACGTGGCGCCAATTTGCGGCCACGAGTCGTGGCGTTGTTAGGGTTCGATTGTCGCGCTCGGTGGGAAGGGAGTGTGCTGGGAGTCCGTCTCCCCTTGCTTCGCATTAGCATGGCGTATCGGTGACGTGCGTCAGCTACTGTCAGGTGGCCGCACCCGAAAACGCGTCCGAGGGATGTGCAAAGTCTTTCGCGGTACAACATGTGGCTGCAAAGTCTAGAAGCTTGACCCGACAACAGCATGGCATGGCATGGAATGGCATGGAATACGTTTCGGTACCATGCCACATCGTGAGGGTGGAGCGAGTGCTTCGGCGTAGCTGCTCAGTCGTTTTCTTCCCTGAGAAGTGCCCGTATGTGAGTCGTGCCCGATAGCCAGGGTCGCTGGATGGGTGCTGCTTTTCGGAGTCAGGACCGCACAAGTAGGGGGAGAGGGGAGCCTTCTCCTAAGCGTGCTGGCGCAGTAGTGCAACGTGTGGCCATGAACCGGAGTACAAGCGTCGTGCATCGTCTAGCTGAAGGAGACGTCGTCAGGACGCTTGCATGAGCACATCGCTTGCTTCGACAGTACAGCGCTGAAGTAAGGACCCGCAGCTCGCGTGAGCTGAAACTGAGGGCGGCCTGGAAAAAAAGAAAACAGAGAAGCGCCCGTCTACCGTGCCGAGCACAGATCGCTGCTGCAGTTTTTGGCATGAGGGCTGCGCGAGGGGTCGGGAGGGTGCGGTGGACCTGAGAGCGGCGGATTGACCTGAGCGATTGGGTGAGGTAGCAGACGGGTGCTGTGTTGAGCCATCCGAGATGGGAGGAGAAGGGGGGGGGGGGGGGGGGGACTGCGGGCGCCGCGGCACACACAGGCAAAGGTGCCGAGCAGAATGTTTCCTTAGCCAGTTGGTCCGCACATAAGCTGCTGGCTCCGATGCGTTGAGAGAACGAATCTCTAGATGGGTACATGCGAAATCTAGATGTGAAATCTTCAAGAAGAGAGCGGCGACATGAGAGCGTCGATCTTGCTTCCAACGCTACCAACTGGTCTTGAAGTTTTTTTTTATTTTTTATTTTTTTTTTGGCTTGCGCCCTAGAGGTGGAAACCTACACCTGTACCTTTCGGCAGGAACTTTACAGGCAACCTGTTGTCCCACGTGGGGGACACCACGCCAGGGAAGGTACCCCGAGGGGTTATGTGGGAGTCGCACCCACTAAAACCACCCCTAGTGAGAGTGTCGTAACGCTCTCAGCGACAAAAGAAGGAGCGGGTTTGAGATGCCAAAGGCAAGCCCGGCTCATAAGTTTGTGGATGATTGGAGATGTTTCAAGAGATTTTTTTATAATGAGAAGGTTCTCACTCCAGGGTCCCATTTCAGAAGGCCTGGGTTGAATAGAGCCCTTATTGTAGCTTGGAAGCGTTCCGGAGGTTGAGAATCGAGGAAGACCAGCGCTTGTGAGGGTATTGTTTGAAGCAGGGCTTGGAGGTAAGGGTGGAAGGGAACGCCGGGATGCGAGATGGATTCGCAGCGGTGAAGCCAAACTTGGTGCATATAGGATCCGAGTATGGGGGCCCAAGACAGGCGGGTCTCTTTGTTACGTGGAGCGTAGAAAAGGAGGTCCAATTCGTGTAGGCTGCGGCCTGAGAAGTAAGAGCGATTTATCCAGGAAAGCAGTTCTGAACCGCGGGTTATGCGAGGACAGTTAAAAAAGCAATGTTCAATTGTTTCTTCTTTGTTGCATCGGGGGCAATTGCCTGAGTTTGGGAGGAAATGATAACGTCGTCGCACCTGGATAGAACGTAGGAGGATGCGGACGAGGACATCTCTTGCCTTAGGAGGAAGAATTCGGTGGTGGAAAACTAGGAGGATGGCTTTCCAGTTGAGCTCGTTTGGTGCTTGTTGGGACCACTTTGAAAGGGGGGCTACGATTCTCTGTGGCGGAGAGAAGGAGGCCAAAAGTTGCTTTGTTGAGGGGGGTTTATCATCAAGGCTAGGGAATCTATGAGAAGGGAAGAGTGTGTGTCCAGCATGGGTAACATATTTGTTGTCTCGGACGAAGGCGGGTGTAGCCGCATGGATGGGGAGGTGAACCCGCAGGAGCCGGTTATGGGGGGTTAGATGGTAGGTTTCATCGTCAATGGAAAACGTTTTGCACACAAAGTAGGAGGGGTTTGCTTCAATGGGGAGGTAGATCTCGTGTGGGAGTATGGAGAAAGTTGGGGGGGCATGTTCGCCCCCTAAATCATGCCCCCCCATACGCTGGAAACAGAGCATGTTCTTGATCTCGTCAGCAAAGAAGCGAGATGGGAAATTACGGAGTGCAACAACAGCAGGTGGGTTTGGCTTGTCCAGGGCGGCCAAGAAAGTTGGATTTGCGACAGGCACCCCGTCTACAGTCACAAAATCTCCTGAGACCAATTGGATGCGAAGGGAAAAAAGAGCCTCGAGGGCGGTGAGATCCGAGAGTTCTGGAACTCTAATGGTGATCTTAGTGTACCTGACCTTGTTGCGAGGGACCTCGGAAAATACGAGTTCGCAGTCAAGCATGTCGGGAGAGAACATGACTTTATTCTCCTCAATCTGCCATTTGATGATTTTCTGCATTTCAGACTGAGACGCGTTGGTGGACGCTGGATAGTACAGAAAGAAGGTGTGATTCAGTGCTGTTTTGTTCAGGGCATCAATGGCATCGCTAACATCCATGACATGCGGCACCAAGTCCGAGGTGGTGAGCGAGTCAAGGGCTTCCATTGCGGCCAAGGCGCTGGCCGCGCTTGCAGCTTCCATGTCCGCCTGGCTTGCGTCATCTGCAGACATTGATTGCAACAGAAAACAAGGAGGAGCGTTGGAAATGAGTGAGGTGGGGAGGTGGGCTTTCGTAGCAATGAAAGGGGTCTGAGGCAGCGTTAAGGGGTAGATGTGGAAAACTGGAGCAGGGACGGAGGACAAGAGGTGGGGTGTACCATGTGACTGGATGGGAAGGCGACTCAGGGAGGGTGGTGTGCTAGGCAAAATAGGGGGTGCCAGAGTGGTGTATGGGTGTTCCCGGGGAGAGTTTGTGAAGGGGGGGGGCCAGAACGAGGTGGTGGGGATAGGGGAGATGAGTGGAGCTGGGGTCGGGAACATTTTGCACGTGACATCGGGCAGGGGAGAGGAGGAGGCATGAGGAGGCTTACTCATGGTCGGTGCTGCCGAGGCTGTTGCCGTCAGTGGCGCGGTCGCATTGTCTGCATGGTGGGAGGAAGGTTGAAAATTGTACCAAGAGGAGGGGTAGAGGGGTTTGTGGGACGGAAGGACATCCTGGTGGGGACGCGATGTCTAAACAAGCAAGAGACAAAGATGTGTAGACGAGGGGTATAGTGCTATGATGAGAGCAGAAAGGAAAGCGTAGGTCCCCATCGGCCAGGAGGATGGATTTGGGGTAGGAAAAGGAGGGGAGATTGCACGGGTTACGGTTGGAAGGGGGGTAAAACAAGGGGCGCAAGGTCTATATGAAAACTTACTTGTGGTGGACGTGCTTGCGGTAGGTGCCGACAGAGGAGCATGCCCCGTGGGAGGGGCCGAGGCCGGGGTGGAAGGTGAGCCCGAGGTCGCGCTTTCCATCGCCCGACGCTTCTTGGCGTTTATGTGACTGAAGCGCACGCTCAAGGGAATGTTTTCAGCGGCGTCGGCAGCCATGTTGGGGGCGTTGGAGGAGAAAGGGTCCATTGTGAGGAGAAAGTAGGGTGAGGGAAAGATGGAGTGAGGTGGAATCGGGAGCAAAGCCCAAATTAACCGGCATGATGCCAGTACCTTTGCGACAGCCGGCCTTATAGGCTGAGTGCACAAAGGGTTTTGGGAGGGGTAGGGGTGGGAGGGGAAGGAGGGGCGGGAGAGGGGGTGGGGGCGAGAGCGAATGCGTTCTGGAACATTCTCCCGGCTGGCTATGGGAGGAGTGAGGAGAATGAACCTGTCCTTGGTGTGTAGTCCACATTCTGGGTATGGGGCGCCGATTTGGAGAAGGGAGGAGTCGCGGATGTGAGAGGAGTGTTGGCTGGAATTTTCTGGAGGGAGGGGTAGAGTCACGGGTTGCCGGGTTGCAAGTAGATGGTCAAAAGTGGCGCTTGGCGGGCCTCTGGAGCCTTCCGACGGCGGAAGTTGGGGTTCTGTTGGCCGGCAGGGTGGCTGGAGTTGCGAGATGGTCAGCGCGTGATTGTGTGCACCCCAGAAGGGGGAGACGATGGTCATGGTGCGTAGAGCAGGTGCCACCAGTAAGGTTAGAAAAAGGAAAAGTAGGGAGGAGAAAAAACCAGATTTTTTCTTCCGTACCGGTGTGAGTTTGGAGCTGGTTTGAGGGCCGGAAGGGGTGTTCTCCTTGAAAAAAGGCTCTCCGGGGACGTCCGTTATTGCGCGAGAAGTCGTTTGGGTCGAAGCACGCGAGAAACCGAGATCTCCACCGAAAAGGGCAGGTCGGCCGTTGAGGGTGGGGCGTGGGGGGATTTTGCGGTCGGATGTGGAGGTGGCAGGAGCATCCGATGGTCCGCCTGCTGCTAGGTCTCCTGGAAGCCGGGGCTTTGGTGCGACCAGATGCATGTGCTGAGGTTGCGCTGGCATTGGGATCGTGGGTGTCTCTTGATTGTGATTTGCCACATGCTGCCTTGCTGGCAGGTTGGCGGCACTGGGAGCGAGAGCCATCGTGGGCTGAGGCGCCGTCACAAGGTAACGCGGGCGTGCGAGAGAGAGCGATAGTGGCCAACTGGTCTTAAAGGTCGTGGTGCTTTCGCGTCATTGCAAGGCACGGCATGACAGTTTTCGAACCAAATGGTCGGGATTTTTTTGCTCCTAACTTAGGTTGGCGACCCTCAAGAAATGGTGAGAACTTTGGCACGGTTAAAAGACAGGGGTACGAAACGAAGCTCCAAATGATCCCGAAACTGAAAAACACAAACATGCCTATCGTTGGAACGGTGTCGGGAAACCTCACTCGAGGGTGAAATGTCCACCGGCAAAACGGTAAGTTGCGATAGCCGGCAATTCGCTCCACCAAACCCCGATTATTAAGGACATCCAAAAGGCTCCTTTTCTGCGCAAGGCGACCAGCGGTTTTAATAATCAGACGCGGGAGGTGCGTCTCGAGGCCTTCCTCGGCCCCCGCCACTGGACAATGGGTGCGGCTCGGCTCGCGCCCCTTGCGCCCCGGCTACTCACAGGACGCCAAATCAGTGCCGTCCTCGTCTTACCCCCCCCCCCCCCCCCCCCCCCCCCCCCCCCCCCCCCCGCTCCGCAACTCTCACAACCTCGAGGCCATCTCAGCTGGGATGCGGTCCATCGGAACCATCCCGTCCCAACCGAACGATCCATCATGGTCAAGCCGCAAACGGCGTTCTCTACCAGAAGCAGTCGCATGCTCGTGAAATTCGTTTAAAAGTGACGAATATGGGGAAAAGGTGGGGGTTCTCCTGAGTTTATGGGCATCATGAGAGGAAGCACAGTGGTTTGCCCCTGAAGCGTTGGATCGGACGTAAAAGATAGTTGTTTTAATTTTACAACCAAACTTGCCTGCCACACGGGCGCTTGGCGACCAGAAGGCACGTCCTCGCGCGGGCGACGAGTGCGTCACGAACTCCTTTCCAGCGATCCCTTCCCCGCGCATAAATTCGCACGGAGCGACGCATCGGCGATGTGGCAGTCAAGGTTTTGGCGGGGAGAAGGCAACTACGAGTACAATTTATAATATATCACTGAAATACCGCCTATATTCCATTCCAGTAGCATTTCAACTAACCAAACATGGAGTACATGGTCTCGAAATGTTTTCTCGAAAGCCTGGTCATGAGTAGTCGAAATGCCAAACTTTCCACTCACCTTGAGTCCGGGAGTTGAAGAAGATGGAGGTGAACATCGATCGGATCCACATCGCGCCGCCTGTTGAAACCTGCCCGTGAATGAGGCCACCGAAAACCATAGACACCAGTGTACGGATCCTGGTTCCCATTCCATCTTTCACGTCCACAACAAAACGTTCAAGCAAAAACCATTCAAAAGGTGAAATAAGTATTTAAAAAGTCCATTAACTAAGTTTTAACCTAAATTTTCCAATTTTTCCAATAATCCTCATGTTTTTTGCACAAAATAATCTCGTGGGTCACCTTCATTGCACATTTTCTCAACCGCTCTCATTGGGAGCTCCAATTCATTATCAAAGGTTTCATATAAATATAAATATACTATTTTATATATAAATGAATATTGGTATGAACTTGCCTCGTAATTGTACCTACCCCCGCGCCTTGGTTTAGTCTATGAACAACCATACGTGAATCTAAAAGATATCAGATCCAGTTTCGGACCGATAAGTCGTAGTCAAGAGAATAAATACGCCCATAAGGCACAACTACAATGTCAGGTCCACTTCCTCCCACAGCTATGCTCAAACATCCACCTTGAAGGCAACCTGCCCATCTGATCTGGAGGCTGTGGAAACTACCACCAAAGAAGTGCACGTCTCTCCCCCTCGACTCGGGTGAGAGATGGTGCAGCAATGTTGTCTGCCGTCGGCGATCAGGCACGACCTCCATTCTAAAAAATGTACCCATAAGACGAAGGTCATTCATCATATATGCAGCCTAAAGGAGGGGGAGTGGGTCAGCGCCGCCGTGTACGAGCGGTGCCGGTCCTTCGTCCTTGGCTTCCTTCGTATCCTCCATCAGGAGAGATGCAGAAGGGGGGTCGGCATAGGCCATAATTGCGATAAGGTGTTCAACTGACTGTTTGAGGAAGAGGAAAGGATCAGCACCGCTCTGTACGAACCTGGCACAAGTCAATGTGCCCGTCTTCTCCTATTTCCAACGCCGTGATGAATGCTTGAGGCCATGGAAGGCTTTGCGCAATCACTATACCTTGTCATGGACCTTGAAGCCTGTTGGTTGGACCATGTATATCACCTCGTCTATACTGCCATGGAGAAACGCATTGCTGATGCCCATTCAATACAACTCCCAATGTGCCAAGCAACGGTGTGAAACAGAGTATGATCTATGGTCATACGGCCAACAGGTGCAAAGATGTTGATGAAACCAACACTTCAAACACGTGAGAAGTCCTTCGCCATCAAGCAGGACTTGTAACGATTGAGTCCACCATCAAGCTTCACCTTCTTCCAAAAGACCCGCCTGGCCTACACGCCTTTCCGCCTAGGCGAAATGCGGACAAACCTGTTGCTTCCATGTTCTCGGATGGCTTAGAGCTCATCCTCACCACAAGTATGTCACAACGTCGCGACTCTGCCGAGAGCGCTTCCTTCATTGTGCTTGGATCAGGCGTCGTCATGGAGGAACTCCAGGATGCCAGGATATACATGCTAAGTGTGAATCTGATCACAACAGGTTCGGCTGCGGCATCACAAGAGATTGATCCTCACGAGAGACCATTTCGTGGCCGACAGGGCACGTTGAGTGCACCCAATTGTGATCCCCCATGACACCAAGGCCTAGGACCACGCCCAGAGAAGGTGCTCTCGCAAGAGAGGCATGGGCGGGCACATGGGGTGTGCGAGTGGACAGACTAGGAGACAGGTGCAAAGAAAGGGCCATGTGTGCCATTAGGGGCTGGCCTAATTGTAAAATCTGGTGTGCTAGTAGGAACTGGCACAAGGACACGACCAGGTGTGTAAGTGGGAAGTGAATGGAGCACATGACAAGGTGTGCCAGTGGGGAGTGATGCAAGTACAAGATTAGGTGTGCCAATGGAGACTAATGAGGCAACAGAACCTACGCCATGGTGGCCTGGTCGTCATTTGTGGGAGACCGGTCTACAGGTGTGGGGCCCCAGACCGACCCCTCGACAAGCCCAGACTCTTCTATCCGTGGGGAAGCCACACACGTGGAAATGTGGTACGTGGAAATGTTGGCCAACAACATATCGGTGGACATGTCTTAGTAAGTGAGAGCCTACGCAAAGAGGACATCAATGGACATAATTATGTGTTGACGAGCAGGGCCTCAAAACTGCCAGGCCTTCGAGTGCGTGGACCCGTTCAGAAAGGCACACATGTGATTCCCGCATGAGACTTTGGATCCCTGGTGGTCTTCATTGTAATAGACAGGGGCGAGGGAGCTTTGTACACGAGCAAGACGTTGGTTGGCACGATGTCCAAACCACGTTTTGCATGGTCTAACATGACCCTACAATGGTCCATGCGACTGATGGTTCCAGACCTGTGTCATGTAGCAGAAACCCTCATAGAAAATGGGCTCTGGAAGACCGTACTTATACTGCATGGCACAAACCGCAGCCTCCATGGCGTAGTTCCTGTGGCTGGACACACCATTCTACAGGGGAGGAGCAGGGTCAGAGAGCCAACAAATGACACCGTGCTTAATAAAGAAGACGTCCACATAGTCGAGAAGTTCACCACCATGATCTGACCAAAACCTTTGGAATACATGACGAGACTGCTGCACAATAGTCACACGCCACAACCACACCACAAGGGTGGCATTGCGCTTTGCCCAACCAGATCCGGATGAAGTCATTGGGTAGGGTAAGGATGTATTGACTATTTTCTAAGAGGAACTCAACATGAAGAGGGTAGGGAGGGTCCAAGTGGACCACATCCAATGGACGTAGTGCATGGGAGGTACATTCAAGGTAGGTGCAACGATGCATCTTAGCATGAGTTCAAACGAGGCGGTCGATCTTGGACGATTCCTAGAAGAAAGTCGCATCAAGACCAAGGGTGAGGCATGTCCCAGCTTACGCGACAAAGTTGGCGATGCAACAAAGGCTGATGCTCATGGGAGAGAACACGAGTGACCAACGCGCATGCAACCGAGGATAATGGGGGGGGGGAAAAGAGGGAATAGAGCAAGCAACACCATGAACGCCGCAAGCAGTCACCATGATAGAGTCATCAGAGTGCTCACAAAAAAATACCCCTCCTAGTACATGTAAGAACCAAGCACAAGCTAAGCTAAAGAAATGTCCTAAATATCATGGGCTGGATAGACCATCAAACTATACAACCCTGACACCCTGAACAGACAAGCACTGGCCAGACCATGTGTGCACGGCCTGAATGGACCCAATGGGACCGAAGACAACAAAGACAACACGACAAGAGGTTATGTAATGGGTGACATCCAAGTCGATCATCCAAATACCAGAAATTACATGCTCAGTCGTTAACATCGAGCATCATGCCACGTAAGACTCCTATTTCCTAGACGCCCAATGGAGGACTTCAAAGCATGATGGAAAACACACATGTGGGACTCGTCTAGTCAATTGTCGATGTCATGCCCATCCTCGTCACACTCCGACAAAGCTCCTCCACAATAGTCATTGCAAGCAACAAACCTTAATGGGACATAGTAATCGTGGACAACTTTGCTATAAGAACACACTCACACCTCCTTAAATGTGCAGTGCCAATAGCACACGAAGCTCCACAATGGTACGTTCCAAGGATATTGGTCAAAACTAGTGCTTGGGGAAGCAGGTGTTTCTCATATTGTTGTAGTCGTAGCACAACCCGCCTGTGAAGTGTCGGAGAACGTCCACTTCGTTTTTCTACACCTACAATAGGATACACCAGTAGTCGAAGCCAATCACTACCATAATAGGATTGGGGAGTCTCCAATTCCTCCAGCTGTTGCTCCACAGGGAGGATGACCTTCAGCTTTGGTGGGGATGGACATGGCACACGAAGGCCACCGTTGAGAGAGAAACCTCACAAGGAGAACCCTACCAGCTTTTCTGTAAGGTCATGACACCGTGGTGGCACTTGTGAGACAATCCCCTATCGGAGCTGCAAGCGACAAAGTACATCCTCAAGCACAAGAATCTCACTTGCATGTGAGTGAGATTCCATTTGCAGCTGTCTCCTCCACATCCATAACGTCAACGAGCTTTGATGGAGGCCCTTGAACGGCTAAAATACAAGAAGTGAATTATTCGGTGGATGTTGTACATGTAGCTTCTATACATGACATATGTTAAAAAGCACCTAAGCGCCCCCGTATCAGGTCGCACATCTTTTAAAGCACATTGTTATATTGTCTTGGGTTACAAATCTTGTCATAAATACACTGTATGTTTTCAAAGGATGCTAGGGGCTCTGCCCACTCCTTTCCCTGACATCATTTGGTACCATGTGTGTTGATCAATCTGGGCTAAGATGTCAAAGAAGTCAAAACAAAGACTCGTTTGCATTTCTTGAGGAGTGGAAGCGTTGGTTAAGAATAATATCTAGGCCAAGATTTTAACAAGGCTCTGATGACTTATACATATCCTTTACTCATGTCAACAGGGATGTACCTTATTGCACTTCGATTCGTTTATATATATTTTTTTGGACAATTTCCTTCAACGAATTTATTATTAGTCGAATTGCAAAGGTACAACCTAATTAATTCATTTGAGATTTATTTCCTACATTTTCATGGGACCAGGGTTCTATGACTAAAATTAGTCCGTTGCTGCTTTTGGTTGCTAGTGGACGGAGTACAAAAACAGAACTGTCGTTCGACGACATTCGACGAAAACAAGGGTGATCTCTCAGCGATGCTTCGATGACGTCACACACAAGCAGTCTTTCATAGGAAGCAGGCAATATGGAAGGGTCCGAAAAATGACATCAGAATAACGTCATCACGGAAGCGAAGCTTCAAAGGAAGGATATAAACTTTCAGTGTCTGAACCAATTCACACAACCTCATCCTCTTCCTCCAACAGCTCCTCTCCAAACAAGAGTTCCCCAACTAGCGGTGCAGCTTCGCGCTGAAAAGCGGGCGTGAACACGCAGGGGAACATGGTCTTCGACCAAGCAGCCTTCACTATCTCTTCACCCTTGATGTACTCCCATGCGTCGAACATCCAGCCGCATGCCTCCTCTTTGAGGATGGACATGCCTACAGTGGTGGGAAGTCCCTCGCGGGTGCGAGAACTGCCCCATGCTACGTACTCCTCCTTGATTTTGTTTTTGAATGGCCGCATGATGTCCACATCGCATGGTTGCACCTTGCTCGTGCACCCAGGTGGGACGTAGCAAGTCCGCATGTGCGGGAAGTTGTGCACGAGCCACTGCTGAAACAAGGCACATGCATGCGGATGCCATGCATCCAGAATCAACAGCATGTTGGTGTCGCCCTCCGCTACGTCCATCTTGGCGCACATGTGCTGGTAGTACGGCTGGACCACGGCACGAATCCACTCGCGCGTGGTCTCGCCATTCGCCTAATGGTTGGGCGTGAATGACAGAAGGTCGCGAGCTCAGCGAGCTTACGAGACATTGGGCCGCGTGGCAAGCAGCGCTTAGATTTGCCCCCGAAGTTGAGCTGTAGTGGCAGCATCTCACCTGCCATGCTGCACGAGACAAGGGCTGTAATCTGCATCTTATCATCAAGTCCAAGGATGCCAACGTCCTTAGACCCCTTTGGTGCGAAGGTGTGGGTAGCGCTCGGCATCAACTGCACCCATGTGTCATCGCCGTTGATGACGAAAAAGGGGTTAATGTTGTACAGCGAACACATGATGCTTGCGCGCTGATGAAATTTGAGGAATTTATTCTCCCAATCCGTTGGCACTTTCTGAGCAGCCGTCGTACCACACCTCCACGACCGCCCCAGTTCTCGACGAACGAAGTTCCAGACCCATTGGCGTCCAAAAGCTCGGCCGCCGAGATCTTCCAACTCGTCGGGGGCAAAACGAGCGATGACTCCTCAAATCTCACGACGGATCGTCTTGCTGTTGAGGGCGTTGCCAGCCTGCCGGGCGTCGATGAGAACATTTTTAATCCCGGCCACAATCTCCGGACGTGTGGCCAACCATGCACGCTTCCCCTTACCCCCATGCTTTCTCTTTCTGTTGGTAGAGATGGGCACTGTCTTGGTTCTTCCCATGGATGCAATGACCGCGTCCTTGTACTGTGGCTTCAGCACAAGGGTGCCGGGCTCAAACCAACCAGAAACAGTAGACGGAGAGAGTCTGTCGTAGACAGAAAACCCGTCGGGGGTACGAAAAGTCGCACGGAGGTGCTTGACGGTGCTGTATGCTGTTTTGTGCTGCTTCATGGCCTTGTAGATAGTGCGGAAGTGGCCGGACGCGAACCAGCCGCAGTACGGGCCCCTTTTTGAAGATGTTGACGCGCCATTGCCAGTGTCATATGATGTTGTGTGATGAAGTTGAATTGCCATGATCTCCTTGTCCGTGCTGTCGTCGTTTGCCTGTTCACTGTCACTGCTGGCATCATCGCTGCCGTTTTCAGTACTTGTGCTGCTGTCCTTGTCGCTTTAAATGACTGCAAGTGAGCTGTCGCTGTCAGTGCCGCTGCAATTGGTGCGAGGTGACTGCTTGATACTTATAGCCCCACTCCGCATGCGTGTGACGGGCGCTGCTGTCTTCGGGACGACGCGTGCTTTTCCGTTGTCGGCGTACCCAGGGGCATCGTCGACCTTAGCCTTCCCCTTCTCATCGTACATTGGAGGATGCCTCACGGTGGTCGGATGTGTCGACGACGGCTGCTGCATGCGCATGCAGTGACCAGCCTCCTCGTGATCACGAGAACAACCAACGCCGTCATCTAGGCATTGCTGTCGGGTCACTTGAGGCGGCGCGCAGTTGACGAGGTCGGCGTTCATTGGAATGGTCAGCGGTGACACGATGGTCGTGGTTGCCTCGTCGTAGGTCCCGGTGAAGTTGCATGCCGCCTGTGGCTCATCAGTGTCATCAAAGCTGAGGACACGTGCCTTACGAGGCCGACTAACTGGCCTCTTGGGGGGTGGCGGACGTGCAGGTGGACCTTGGCGGACGGCCCGAGCGATGCGGTGAGCACGCTCCTCCGGGGTGACTTTTTGCAGGAAGCGATCCATGACCGCGAGTTAGAGATCACGCGGCAGTGAATGAAACAGATGGCAGTGTGTAGAGCTGGTTGCTGATTTGCCTCCTCAGCTTTTCAAAGAGCCAAATCTACGACGGCGCTCCCATTCGGCCAAAGTAGAGCTGTTGGGGCGACACGAGATACGCGAATTGAACGTGGTCGCAAACAACGTTCAAGTACTTCCATGTGGCGTCCTCCTTTGACGAGCGACGCACAGTGCTCTGCCAACCCACGTCTCCGGCAAGACGTCCAACGGAACCGCGACATCCGAACAGGCGGAGACGAACCAGTTCGTCGTCGAATTTAAAGTTGCGACCCTGTTCGTTGAACGAAATCAAAGGTAGAACCTAAATAACTCTTTCACCAAAAACCGTGGACGAAATACAAGTTACCCTAAATTGTAAATTTGAAATAATCGAAATCCAAGTGCAATAGGGTATGCACATCAGCCAACGGATTGTCGGTGTAAATAGACTTGGAACCCGTTGACCCTTCTCTCAAATGTCTATTCCCTTCAATTTATCCCTGCTTCCTTTTGTGTCCCCACAAAACTATACGTAGCTTCAATAAGGGAGGGACCTCTTCACCCTTTTGTAACATTTGTTGTGACCATGGTTGCCTAATGACACTGGTGATATTGGTACCACACAGCATTATAACTGTACAACTATGCAGCTGCAATGAAAACCACATCTCATGTGCCTGTCATGCATAATAACATAGTGCAACTACATAGTTACAGAGCTACTACCACTACAACTACTATTGCAACACTCCTTCCATTGCTATGCTACTTTAGTTTCCACTTGCTGCTTCATGGTCATGCTATCGCTACCACCACTTTGCTACCAATGCCTGGCTGTTATTATTGCATTGTTGTCGTGGCTAGTGTTGGTCTTGCTACCCCCCCTACAAACTCCTAATGTATTGGCATGCTACCACCTGGCTGTTCCCACTCTACCACCCTACTACTACTACTGCTCATGACCAATGGAACTACTCTTGTTGTGGTTACACTAGTATACTCTGGTGGCAAGTACTATTGCCACACTACCGGCAGCCAAGTTATCACGTGAGGGCTGCTACTGTGGTAATCGGAGAAAATTTCAAAGCTGATACCAACGCCATCGTCGAGTTGTGGCATTGACATGGTGATATCGTTATGGCTAACATTGGAGGCATCTAATGTTTTTGTCTGTTACGTTAGGTCACACACACATGGTGTGGCCTCCTTAGACAGTGGTTCTAGTAGTGACTCTTATTGGTACTGGAATAACTAGGTCTTAGCTGTATAGTTTAGCAAGAAGGATCCTGCTACTCAGATACCATGTGGAGATGCCTATAAGCTTCCTAACTCTGTTAGTATGGACGTGGCATTGTAAGTGATTCAGTGATCAGACTAGCATGGAGGAAAGTAAGTCCATTCTCCTTTCAAGGGGGGAGGGAAGGGGGCAACTGAGCTTATCTCACTCGTTAGCTCTTATTTGTGCAGTCCCATACCATCAGAGTCCTTGAACATACGACCTTAGATTTTCTTGGTGTGGAATGCATTTGGTGGTTTGATACAAATGAAATCCAATAGTACAAGGACAGGTGAGGTATGATCAATGGCTTGCATAACCGCTCGCACATCATTAACCACAAGTGTTCTACCCTGCAAGAAAATTGTCTCATAGTGGAAAGCCTTTTTTGCGGTACCAAAATACTAAAAACACTTTGTACGCAATACCATGGAATTGTATGAAGGGATAACCGAGATAAGATGAGTATGGAAAACTTCTAATGGAATAGAAGATAAAACATGTTTTTATAAGGTCATCACCAATTTTTACATGATTAACAACCAACATATTTAATACTATAGTAACGCTCTCAAACACGATGTCACACAAGCACGTATAGTCATTGGAGCGCAAGAGGACCACCCACAACTGGTTTTATTGTTGATGTTTATGAGATGCAGCAAGGGCTAGGCTCCTTGTTGCTAGGATTGTTGTGCTTAGAAAAGCAATTGTAGATGGAGTGAAAAGGCTGGAATTAGGAGAATGCTAGGATTCTTATTTGGCTGTATTTGATGTAAAAATGTAGTACATGAGACAATATAGCATGCTCAGGTCAAATATAGTATAACTCTGGACTCACACACCTAGAGACAACTCCTGGGTCACACACGGACAACGTCTGGCAAGACAAATCCAGTAAGGTAGCTTGAGTCATTGTCGTGTTCTTGCCACCACAATGAGGTAGTCGGGCATTTGGGTAGTCAAGGAAGTCCTCCTACTCGGGCTGGCAGGCTGTTGCCGGGCTTGTTCGGATCTCAAGATGTATGTCTGTAGAGTCTTGGTCTCAAGCGATGCCTGTCACTAGTGGGGCATGCTTTTGATGACAACTGACAAAATGCTTTGGTGATGGAAAAGTTGGTGAATGAGGGCTGCAAGATGGCTGTCCTTAACAGCAGGATACTAGTGAGTTGACAGATGTAGGAGCTGCTAGAAGCTTTTGGCTACAGGTGGGAAGGTTCCTAGCCATGGAACCTTTTTGTAGACAACAGTTCCTCCATTAGCTCTTGCTGCTGAGCCATGTCAGTGATGATGCAGAGCGGTCCCCACCCGAGGCTCTGCATGTTGCTGATGACTTGTGCATGCATGTAGAGATGCATAGTTGTGTCGTGCATGTATGCAATGATGTACAATGTTCTCCACTCTAGGCCTTGCGTGCACGTGCTAAGTCATGCTAATGTAGCTGCTTATGCAAGATGGTCTTTACTGCCTAGTCAGGTGCAACCCAAACCAGACTGGATCTAGCCCGTTCCCCACCTGTACAAAATTTCACTACACAGCTACTGAATTGTCTAAGCTAGCACACATGCACAACCCTAATGTGCATGCAAGACACGTTATTTTACCGTTGTAGTATCCATTTCCCCCCTTTGACCTGGATTATAGGATCAGATATGACATGTACAAGCGGAGCAAATCCCCACAGCGAAACCCGAGATTTGTAAAAATAAGATACCCTAATAGTTTGCGAGCTCATTTAATGTTTAAAGGTTTTGGGACATATTGACCAGAAAACTTGGCACACTATCCAATACCGTTTATATTCCTCCTCGATTGGTACACCGCTGAGGTTAGTTACTGTCAGTGAAAAAGTTGATAATGTTGGTGTCTCCCATAGACTTTCGATGTCAAGATGCACTTTTTGTTGATGTATTGGTGTGAAATAGGCCGAGACAAAGCTCGGGGTTGCTTGTGGGCTTGAAATTGACAGTATCATCCTAGTTTCAACAAGTTTTTTTTTGACATTCCCTATCATACCGTACTGCCATCTAACTCGGATAGTCATTTATGAAGGATTTTGTTTTTGCTTTATTGCAAATAACTGGGGCCGAATTTTTACACACTGCTGGCTACGAGGCCCGAGGGAATCATGGGTCCCTTAAATTCAGAAAAGTTCAAGAGTCTAGGTAAACTGTGCATGCTAACGACCAAAATCAAGTGATTATGGTATGTTTTGCTGGAATCTCGCTTCGTCCGAGCATGATTTAAGCCCTCGTATTTTCAGAACATAACTTGGAAGGAATTTCTACACACCGGCTACAAGGGGAGAGCCTAATTATGCAACAGGGTCAAGCCCAAGGGTAATTAATTTTTGTCTGCATTTAGCCGATAGTATGGTAAATTTATTTTGACGGCGTCTTTGGTCTCCCTGGTCGGTTTTGGGTGACGTTAGGTACAAGAAAGCGTGTTGTGGCATTTTAAGTACATGCTACTACATGTGGGGGTGTTTTGATTAACTCACCCTTCAGTGGGAAGCTTCTCCGTAGTCTTTTGGTCAGATGAGAACTTCCGGGAAGAAATAAAAGAACGTTTTCCCTCTCCGGTGTCACGTTCGCGAGTCGCTGGATGTGCATGTATCATGATTTCTATGTTACGATCATCATTCTTGCTCCCATGCATGCGAAGTCGCCTCTCCATAGCTTCACACAAAAACTACTCAATTTTGGCGCCAAAAGCAGGCGTTGGAGTCGCTCCACTCACAATGTGTATGTCCTCTGTCTCCTCCTCCTTCACGTACTTGTGAGCAGTACACCTGGTAAATTGATGTTTATTTGGTAGCGGCAGGTGCTCGTTATTTCACTCTTGCTTCCATCGTCCTTTTCTAGGTTTGCTCCCAACCTATGGCACACGCAGTCCAACAGTGTAGGAGGGTTTTAGAGGGAGTGGTGTGGTGGCACTCGCCACTCCTTTGGCGGTTGAGCTCGCACGTTTGCTCGTCTCTTTGTGAGCATGTGAGCTCACTGGCTTGATCTTTCCACGTGTTACAATGATAGGTAGCCTCGTTGACAAACCCGCCTTCGCACCAGGGTAGAGGCTTGTAGCAGCTCCTCTATTCCTTGTCACTTACATCCCCCCCCCCGTGCCATCACTACATCTACTTTACCACCTTGTTTTGCTTTATCAGCCTTCTACGATGACTGCTTCGCTTGCTCTTTTTCTTTACAAACATTCAAATCTCGAACCCTTTTACGCTCCTTGCTCCCGGGCCATGCTGCCAAAAAAGTTCTTATTGATTGAGGAAAAAACTGGGTCCGCGGAGGAATATTTATTCAACAAAGCTGGAGACTAAAGCAGGTATCCCAAGTCCACAAAAGACCGAAGTGGGTCCTCAAAGCCGCTGGCTGCCAGGAAGCAAAAGTGACCTCTTGTGTCGCGAAGGTAGTGGTGTGCCTGAGCCTATCGGAGCTATAAGGACTGGAACGGAGGGAGGATGTACTTAAACTCTTCGGATGTCACTTCGAGAGTAAACATGACTGAGTTTACTGGTGCTATAAGGACTCGAGCTGCTAGTGGGTACTTTTTGCTACAGATGAATGTTCTTGAGGTCTCTGAGTCTCTTTTCCATATTCCACAAAATTTGTAGCGTGTACCACAAGGCACGGACCTCCACTTTCTTTCATGCAGAGTCTGTCAATGGTGGTGGCACACATGTCTCACTTTTGTGTTCCTCAAAGGTTATGTATCTTTATAGGAAACCGTGAGTGGGAACTGTGGGTAAGTCCACGAGGCTCCATGTACTTGTAGAGGTGTCATTATGTAATATTTATCATGAAATATATTGTGTTCACTATTTTTGCGACGTGGCTGGGGAAAAATCTGTAATCAATCACCTTTTAACAGATCTAGTGGCCATAGATGTCAACGTATGTTTTCTGTCCCTTTAATTGTATAGAGTTGGGAAGGCTGATGGCTAATTTGTTATCGACAAAAACAATTGCTGGTCGTGTTGCAAAAAGGTAGTTCCTGATGCAAGTAACCTGCTGTGCTATTGCTGTTGGTGAGACATACTCAACTTCAGCTGAGCTAGGTGTGATAATGTTTTGCATCATGCTCAACCAAGAGATAACTGTCTCATCCAGGAGACAAGCAAACCTTGTGGTGCTACGATGCACTTCCTTTGTGCTGTCAATATCTACATCCACATAGCAGCTTAGCCCCACATCGTTAGACAATCTGAAGACCAACCCTATGGCAGGCATACTCCAGAAGTACTCAAGTGCCGGTCCTTGATATTACTTTCACCACATGACTCGTTCCTACGTACCAAGTTGCTCACTGTACATAGTAGGCTAGGTCTAGTGCAGATTGCTGTGTGTATGATAGAACCCACTCTGGTCAAATAGTGTGTCTCACTTCCCCCCCTTGGTCATTGATGGATCATGTGCTGTTGTGATGTGTTGATCAGAATCGGACAGTGAGTAACATTGAACCGTTTAAAGACTTCGGATGCGTAAGACTGCAGAGACGACTGAAGCGTACATTCCGAGCGATCACGTTTGATGTTCATGCCGAGGTAGTATTCAAAGCGCGGCATCAACATCACATTGACCCCTTACGCAATTGCACAATCTATTGCATGGATGAATTCTTACGACGAGCTGGTGATTACAATATCGTCAACATAGACAAGGACGTAACAGTTTGGACACTTGTCCTTAGTTTGATGATGTAGGGATAAGAAGTCATTGTAGGTTGATGGATGGAATTCCAAGACTCGAGGAGACTTTGTAGCCTACGGTTCAAAAGAAGAGGACTTTGCCTCAACCCATACAAGATATTTACGATCTTATACACTTTTCCGCTACCATTATCATACCCTTCTGGTTGCTTTATATAGACGGGAGTGTCTGTTTCTACGTGCAAAAAGGAATTATTAATGTCAATCTACTACACCTTGTAATCTAACTGCTGCAATGGCAAATATGACACGTGCTCTAGCATAACTATACATTGGATTAGACGTTTTGAATAAATCCTTATCATCCACCCGTGCGAACCCCTTCGTATCTGAGCATGCTTTGAACTTGTCGATGCTGCCATTTTCCTTATTCTTCACCCTGGATACCCAAGTCACACACACAGGCCTTGATATAGATGGCAGCTCTATTAGCTCCCAAGTTCCTTGTTCCATGAGGCTACTGTATCTGCATCTCTCACTACTTTTTATTGTATCGTAGACTCTCCCGTTAGTGCTTCATTAAGTGACTTTGGCTCGGGTGATAGTGTGGATGAGGTCCTTGAAAGAAGAGGTGTGAATTACATTACTATGAAATATGTATTCTGTGAATTACATTACTATGAAATATGTATTTTGTATTCTGTAATTGGCATTTCACACTTTTCTTGATCCTTCTTGGGTTGTTCTTTTATGTGCTGTTACAGGAGGCGCGTGAAGTACTGACGTTCAATAGAGGCATCATTTTTTGTCAACCTCGTTGTCTCCGCACCATCTTGCGTCACCATGGGGTGGCATTTGTCATGACCTACTATGACCTGCCTCCGTATAATTGGCGATGTATTCGTCGTGGTCAACTGCGAGGGACACACTTGCAGACACCAGCTCTCTACTTGCCTATTCTAAATCCATCGTGTACAACCAATCACCTGTCTTTTAAAACCGTGTAGAAGGAAGTACACTAGGAAGTGAACAGAAAACTGAACATTGATTGTTTACACAAACTACCTATTTTGTATAAATAATTATAGTCTTTTCACGTTTGACAAAGAAAGTGTGTGTGGGTTCCAGTTACATAAGTTCATGTTTAAGATTATTTTGAAGTGCATGGATACATGAATACATTTCTTGATTAATTGATTGTGGAGTATAAATTTGGACTGACTAACTATACCTCACATCTGTTGTGGCGAGTAGATCACACTTTGTTGTTTTGTCCTAGTTTGACTCCACAAATGAGTCATGGGATAACTCAGTAAGGTTTACCGTGGTCAAGCGCTTGGGTTCCCGACCTGGATGTGTCAGATTTGCAAAGGAAATAAAATCATAAACGATGGTGATGTGTTAGGTGTTAGGTGTCAATGACATAGAACTCCCAATCTTTCATGTTGGGGCTTTGTTCAACAATCATTTCCCAGGCTACTTTGTCTACAAGCTTCCTTCTAAGTTCCTTTGGGATGTACAAAAGTTGTTGTGCAATCGACACTCTAAAGCATGGTGATGTCTAGTTTGTACTCGTTTCATGCCTCAAATGTTGTCATACTTGATAAGGCCATGTATGGAACATGATTATGCATCCAAAGTGCCTGTCTCAAAGCGTATGACCACCAAGAGTTTTCCAGATGCGGTTATAGCAGCATAGATTTGAATGATTCCTAGATAGTACAATCTGCCGTTTCTACGGCACCATTCTATTGCAGGGTGTACAACGTTCAAAATTGCCTCATGATGTCCATGTTCTCAAGATGTGTAATGGTTTTTGTGCATATAAAATTCAGCATTGTCAGAGCGAAGGACTTGAAGCTTCTTGTTGCTTTGACTCTCTACCATTGCCAACCACTTGAAGAAGTAGACTGGTACTTCATCTCTCGATTGGTGAGGGTAGCTCCATAGAAAACATGTCAAAACAGCCACAACGTTCATGAAGTAACGGTGTCATCCATAGCCAATTGTGGAGGGGAGCAGTTTACAGATGCCGCTGTGAGCCGATTTCAGCATTTAACCGAAGTCGCATTGGCTCACACAACGAAAAATTTGCCGTGGTAACTTGGTACTTACGTAGTCGTCATGAGAGTTGGTTATTAATTGGCCAATTTTCTAGATGTTGATGCTATTGACATTGCCTTTCTTCACAATTGAATTCACCACTTGAATGCCGATGTGGCTGAGCCTCTTGTGCCACACTAAAGGGTATGTACCTGTTGGTTGGTGTAGACTCGCTACTGCAAATGGAAAATCTAGATCGTCATGAGCTGGTGCGCTGAAGTCTAGCTCAATCATGCCATGAGGAAGGAGCCAACGTGATGCAAAGGTTTTTCCTTCATGGTTGTTGAGCATGACGCATTCAACACTATTGATGACGCATGCTCATTTATTCGTGAATTGGCCAATGAAGTGGAGGTTAACGGCTATATCGCGCATGAAGAGGACGAGGCCAAACTTGACCCGTGCTCCATTATACCGTGCAATATCCACCATGCCCTTTCCCAGCACAAGTACTTTCTTGTTCGTTGTGACTGTCACATAGCTTTGGTCGGAGGACTCATGACGGTTGAGGTTGGCCTTCTGGTATGTGATGTGCAAGGTACAGCCGCTGCCCAAATACAAAACATATGGCGAGCAAACCAATGTGTTGCTCTGATTGTCTGGGAGTTGGAGCACTTACCCCCCTGATCTTTGAATTCGATTTTGATGTTTTTCAGGTTGGTCGAATTGGATACGCTATTTCGTTCAATGAATTTATTGGAACACACAAATGATTCCTTTTAGAAATGGTCGAATTCTTGGATCCATGTAGTAATTGTATTCTGAAACTACTATTTGCTCTCCAAGAAAATGAGTGGCGAATCGCGCATAAAAGTGGTGTTCAGGTTTTTGCGACAGTGTTAAGGGTGTCAGCGAGCTAGATTTTGGCAGTTTGATCCCACGTACAGCCTGCGCGCGACACGTCGGAAGCACGTACGAGAGAAAACCGATGGGAATCCTTCGCGCGACGTCGAATATTAGGAACAGATAAAAGGTGTGCAGGACCAGTCGTCGAATTCAAGGATCCATTTATCCACGAATTCGACGAATAAGGAACACCAAAATAATTCCAAGCCCGAAAATCTCGTCTAATTCATGGATCATATAATTAGGAAAAATGAAATATACGAATTCATAGATCAGGGGGGTATGTAGTGGTCAAATGTTTGCCCTTTACCTTTGGGGAGGACTCCTGGTTACCCATTATACTCTGCTCTCCTCCAATCTTCGGCTCCCGTCCTCGCTTCTTTCCTTGAGTTTCTTTGCATCCTCATTTTCCCCTCATTGTATAGTCTCTTTAAGCAATCCTTCTTCACGTGTCCTTTCGTCTTCTAGTTGTGGCATGCAATATCAGGGCATGACCCAATCAACAAGCCTGTGCCACTACGCGAGATTGTACCTGGGTGGGAACGCGTTGACTCATGGGAGTATTGTAACGGGCTGGATCTCCAGCTCCTGCTCTGAAGTCGTCGTCGGAGTTCGCAGAATGGCGTTCTTAGTCGGCGTCAGGGGTTTTCCCCCTTCGCGAGACTGAGGGGCAATCGTCATCAACGACCCAGAGCAGGGAGACTCGAATGTTTCGAGTCTCTGGAGGCCCATTTCCGTTTTTACCTAACCCCCTCGTTCTGATTCCAAAACGAGGGGATTTTACCTCGAACTCGTGAGTTTGCACGAGTTTTCCAGTTTAGAAACTCGCAGTTCGTCCTAAACGAACTCGAGTTTCCATTTTGACGCGTCGGCGCAAAATCGTCGCGTGCGAGGCACGATCGACGATTTCGCGCCGACTTTTCTCGTGCGCTACTCGCTCCTCGCTCCTCGCTCTATCCCTCGTATTCGCTTGTTCTCACAAGCGAGGAGGGCGAGCGAGGACGAGGGCACGAGGCCACAGGCCTCGGCCCTCGAGGCCTCACGGCCTCCTGGCCGCCGATCGAGCTACCAGCTCGATCGGCGGCCGATGGCTCGCCGGCGGGTGACGGCCGGTCACTTGACCGGCCGCTGGCCACCAAGCCGGTCGGCCGCCGGCCGGCCGGTAGCCAGCGGGTGGCTAGCCACCAGCCAACCCTCGCGATAGCGAGGGGTGGCTTGCAGACACCCCCTCGCTATCGCGAGGTGAGAGGGCCGAACTGGCCCTCCCGCTACATTCCTCCCCACTTATTATGAACCGTCCCGGTTCATGACCAACAAGTAGGAATGCCAGGTAGTGAGTTGTCAACATTGTGAAAGAAAATTAATAATTTCAATCACCAGCTAAACATGAACACGTGCATGGCACTTGGACCTAAGCTGCAGCTTGTCAGTCAGCACGGCTAGCGGCCTCCCCCCTTTAGGCTGGAGCGTCCGCGCGACAACCATGTTGGGCGTCCCCGACCTCCTATGGTTGCTGTCCATGAATGCTGCCCTATGGGAATGTTGTTCACTTTTTCCGCGTTCANGTGGCTGAACGGTTCCTTCTTCCGTGTATGGAGCCAGCAAGCTCACATGAAACACGTCATGTATCTTCATACTCGGCGGAAGTAGCAATCGGTATGCCACTGGCCCGATGCGTGCCACAATGGGAAACGGCCCAATCCACTTCGGTAGAAGTTTTCTTGCCCCTGGCGACTCCAGCTGAAGGTTTTTAGTGCTAAGCAGTACTTTGTCACCAATGTCAAACGACACCTCCCGGTGACCTTTGTCGGCATATGCCTTTTGTCGCTGCCGAGCTGCTTGAAGGTGTCCCTTCGCCTCCTGTAACAAGGAGTCGATGCGCTCGGCAAAGGCTTGAGCAGAAGGAACCTGCCCTCCTGTACTCCCACTCTTCACCAATGAAGAGGGTACCACCGGATGCCGACCACTGTTCAACACGAACGGTGTGAACTGTGTGGACTCGTTCACCGAGTTGTTCACCGCAATCTCTGCCGGTGCTAGGAATTTGTCCCAATCATGCATGGCAGGGTCCACGTACATGCGGAGCATCTGCTCCAGAGTGCGATTCATGCGCTCTGTTTGTCCATCCGTTTGAGGGTGAAACGCTGCCGACATTTGCGACTCGCTGCCAAAGTACTCGTGCATCTTTTGCCAGAACTTACTAGCAAATTTTCGATCTCGATGGGAGATAATACGCAACGGCAAGCCGTGGTACTTCACGACACCCTCAAAGAAGAGACGAGCGGTCTCCTCTGCGCTCACGTCAGTGGTTGTGGGAATGAAGTGTGTCATCTTCGTCGGAAGATCCACAACCACTAGTATTGCATCGTGGCCACGGACCGTATCCGGAAGACCAGTAATGAAGTCTATGCTGACGCACTCCCATGGAGTCTCAGGAATGGGAAGCTGTTAGAGGAGTCCCGCAGGCTTCTTGTTACTAGCCTTATTCCGAAGACATGGGTCGCATGTCATGCAATACTTATGGACATCGACACTCCATCCTGGCCACCAATAGTGGTCCGAGAGTGCCTGTCCGGTCTTTCGGGGTCCCACATGACCTGCGACCGGCGGGTCGTGGAACTGGGAGATAACCTTTGCTCGAAGGTCTCCCGAGTTTGGCACAACAACTTGCTCTCCGTGCCAGAAGATTCTTGCGGCCTCCACCAAGCCGTACTTGTCCAGATTTCGAGAGTCTTGAAACCAAGAATCCACACAGTATCCCTTCCGGATCCTGTTTACAAAACCGTCGTAATGGATAATCTCTCGTGGTGGTTGCCGCAGAGGTGCGGGGGGATCTGGTGGTTGTACGGTTGCTGTTGCAATGGCCATAAAACACCCACTAACCTCGGTGGTTGCTTTAGTTTCCACAGGCTGTCGGCTTAGTGGATCGGCCACATTGATGCCTCCTGGCCGATATTCCCATGTGAACGAGAATCGACTCAGGTATTCGCTCCAACGCGCCTGTCGTCTTGACAGGTTCGGTTGTGTTTGGAAAAACACCAATGGATTATGGTCGGTCACGACCGTCACACCCCCTTCAGCACCCTCGAGGTAGCAAC
>SZWC01000948.1:120847-137181 GCA_023375785.1 Penium margaritaceum
GTGGGTCTTGGAATACATCCGAGATCTCCGCCAATAGAGATATGATCTCTTGTGGCGTGTCTTCCGTCATGCCGTCCTCCACTTTCTGCAGCTGAGCCAAGAAGTATCGACAACCTCGTTGAATACGTCTCTTGACCTGCATTGCAGAGAAGCTGGCATGGACTTTGAGTCGGGTCGGTGATAATTCCGTACTCGGAATCAACGTAAAGCGGCGTTGTCCTTTTCGGAGGATCAAACGCTTTGATTCAAAGCACATTAGAGCCTTGTTGTCACGGAGCCAGGGATCGCCTAACACCACGTCAAACGGGTCAAGAAGGTTGAGTACCTTCAACGTGACACTCTGCGTGTACCCTTGAATAAAAAATTTTGCTTTACAAGTACCGATCACGGGTACCGTACGGTTGTCACCGACAAAAACTGCGCCATTCGATGGCTCGTACTTCAGGCCAACTTGTCGGGTAAAGCCAAGGCTAACAAAAGAGTCGTCCCCTCCAGTGTCAGCCAGTACGTTCACGGGAGCACCAGCTAGGTGTCCTTTGAATGCATCGTCATGTTGCCTCCACTCTTCCGAGTGAACAGACTTGACGACGGTAAGCCGAGTTTGTGATAAACACGGAATCTGTACGACGGGCGTCGCAACTCCCATGATTCACCCACTCGAGTCCACATCTTGTCGGCACGTGTGAATTCGGCCAGCACCTTCCAGTCTTTAAATTTCACTGGGTCAAAATTGTCGACTAAAGGTACTGCGAATGTGATTGAACTCATTGCTTTGAGGGCGTTTACTTCAATCACTGTGTTACACAACTCTTGCACAGTGGTTGGTGTCGCCAGCACTAAGCAGGTTCGGTCATGCATCTCGTCTGGTGATGCAAGATTTAGTGGGCAATGTCGATCAGCAAGTGCAGAATGAGGTTCAATGAGAGGGGAGAAAACAACAGAGAAATTTGAACTCGTCAAAAACTCAAATTGTTTAACATCCTCATCTGAAAACATGAACTCACACTCGTGATCCAGTTTTACCCCTGAGTGGTCCCCACTGACGTCACTCAGGGGTGGGGAAAACCCGCCCCACGGCCCTGTCTGTTACCACGGCCGGGCCCATTGCCGCGACCGCGACCCTGTCCACGGCCTTGTCCGCGGCCTCCTGCTGCACCATCCCCACGAGGTGCTGCTGCTGCAGCTAGCGCCGCGGCCTCTTGTCCACCACCAGCAGCCTCAGGGTACTGAGCCCTAAAGTGGCCCGGCTGCATGCAGTTGTGGCAGAGCCCTTCGCGGAAGGCTGCGTTGCGACGCTCACGTGCCGCCTGCAGCTCGTCATTCTCGCGGCTGCGCTTGTTGTTGGGACCCTTGTGTCCACCAGCCTTCTTGGCTGGAGGGTTTGTAGGCTGCTTGCCCTTGGCCCCGCCTCGCTGTCCGGCTGACCCACCAGCCCCTGAAGCGTCCACGCGCATGTCGTGCCCCTGATGTGCACGCGCGTTTGGCCGTGCATCAGAGTAGTGTTTCGGGTTCGCCGAATACACTTCGCTCATGTAGTCGCGCAACGCCTTCCAGCTTGTCCAAGCTTGGCCAATGGCTGTCGTGGTGGTCTTGTCCTTCAGCTTCTCGCTGGCGAGACCATCACGCAAGTACTCCAGCAGCATGCACTCTGGGTACTTGAACGTCTGAGTCCCATCGCCCTCGGTGAAGCTTTCGGCTTCCTCCACGAGTGCGGTGAACTCGCTCAAGTAGGATTCGAGCGAGCTGCCCAGCTACCTGAAGTCCTCGATCTTGTGGAAGGCGCGCTGTGCCTCCTCACGTTGGGTGCACTTCTTGCGCATGATCGCGCAGAAAGCCTCCCACGGCATGGGCTGCCACTCGAGGTGCGGTTGCTGCGCAGTCCACTCCTTGACCACGTACTTGAAGAGTTTGTCTTCAAGCCGCGTCGTGGCAAGGTCGCCCCACTGGCTGAGTGGAGCCTTGTGGACACGTAGGACGTGCTCCATGCGGTTCACCCAGTCGGTTAACTTCACGCCCTTCCGGAAGATCTCCACACTGTGGAGGAAGGACGTGTTCATGACCGACCCCGAAGTCGCCGAGGTAGGCAAGTCGTCGCTGCCACCGACAGTGGCATCCGCAACTGCGGCACGCTGCGCTTGCTGCTGCATCCGCACCTGGATCACGCTCTGCAACGCCTTGTCGAGGTCGTTGCATCGGCGGCTTGCCTCATGGGCGGCCAGGCGCTGCAGCTGGCGATCACGGTCAAGGTCCGTGATGCTCTGCCCGACGTGGGCCAGCAGGTTGGCGAGCGCGAACTTGAGCTCTGATGTCGTCAGAGCATCAAAGATAGCCTCCAGGGCCTCGCGTTGTCCGTGCACCCTTACCCACTGCAAGAGGGTACGGTTCGCGTACATCCCTCCAAGGAGTCCCACCTTTTGGAGGAGACTATCGTCGGCGACGACGCTCGAGTGGGCGCTGTCCTGCCCCATCGCGGCCACATCGTAGGAAGGGGGGTCTGTCTCCATTCCTCCGAGTGGTGCCGTATCTCCACCGTCGGTGGTGATCTTCAGTCGGCCTGCCGCCTCAGCAGCAAACTCCGCAAGCCTGCGACGGCCGTCGCGAATTGCTTTTGCGGCATTGTCGTCCGGCTCGTTCTCGCGGGAACTTCCCGTGTGACTGCTTTCAGCGCCCTTGCTGCTCTCGGCAGTCTTGCTGCCGTCGGCAGCTTCAGGCGATGCGGCGGGCGCCTTTTCCTTCTCGAGCAATCGGCTCGAGTTTGCCGCACGACGATGGCGATGGTCGCGATCCTTGTCGCCTTCGCCATCGTCGGCGTCGTGCTCTTCGTGGGGATCCTCCTCCGGAAGATCCTCCTCCATCGCGTCGTCCGTCGCATGGGGGTCGCCCATGTGCGCGTCGACGTGCTCGTCGAGCACCTTTGCGGCCTCCGCACGCTTCTCGGTAGGGCCAAGGTTGGTGTCGGTTGCCTTAGGCGGCATGGTTGCCTTAGGCGGTGCGGTTGCCTTAGGCGGTACGGTTGCCTTTGGGTTGGTAACCGTGCTCGCGGCGGCGGCTCCCAAAACTTGGAGTCCGCCAAGGACGTGTGGTGAGAACGTCACCACCTTGCCCTTGTTGGTCCTAGACGGTCCGGCACTTGCCATCTCGTCGCTTGTGCAACTAGTACGTGAAGACCGTTGTGAGGATCACCCCACAACTTTGAGGAGGAATCGCCTCCTAAAGTCACGCTCTCACGATTGGTGAGGCAATTATAAATTTAAATTCTACTTTCCTAGGCCGCCACGTCGGCACAAGGGCGTGGATTTTGGAACTAGTCTTCCTAAGCCGTGACTCACGACGATTGGTAAGGATTGGTACCTAGGAAAGCAGAAAATTACAATACAAGGAAATGACAAGAAGTGTGAGTACCGCTCACAAAGCTAGGACAAAGAATGGGAGAGGAATTACACAATTCCTAGCAACTCCTCCAATCCTTCTTCTAACTTCTTGTCTTCTTCTTGTCTTCTTGTCTTTCTCGGCCTCCTCTTGAGTCTTCTTTGCGCGTCTTGCGCCCCTTGGCGGCGTCCTCCTTGAGCCGGCGGCGTTGGGGAAGCCGCCAAAAGTTCTCAAGATGTCGTCCTCCCTCTTTTTAGGGCTTCCTCAAGCTTTGAGAGCCCCTGGCCTTGGGGAGAAGCGCTGTCCCAATTTTTGGTTGAAGGAAGGAAGGAGGGAACCTTGAAAAGAGGGGGAAAACTTGGTGGTTTGGGGGTGGGCACTCCCCANTGGCTGTCGTGGTGGTCTTGTCCTTCAGCTTCTCGCTGGCGAGACCATCACGCAAGTACTCCAGCAGCATGCACTCTGGGTACTTGAACGTCTGAGTCCCATCGCCCTCGGTGAAGCTTTCGGCTTCCTCCACGAGTGCGGTGAACTCGCTCAAGTAGGATTCGAGCGAGCTGCCCAGCTACCTGAAGTCCTCGATCTTGTGGAAGGCGCGCTGTGCCTCCTCACGTTGGGTGCACTTCTTGCGCATGATCGCGCAGAAAGCCTCCCACGGCATGGGCTGCCACTCGAGGTGCGGTTGCTGCGCAGTCCACTCCTTGACCACGTACTTGAAGCGTTTGTCTTCAAGCTGCATCGTGGCAAGGTCGCCCCACTGGCTGAGTGGAGCCTTGTGGACACGTAGCACGTGCTCCATGCGGTTCAGCCAGTCGGTCAGCTTCACGCCCTTCCGGAAGATCTCCACACTGTGGAGGAAGGACGTGTTCATGACCGACCCCGAAGTCGTCGAGGTAGGCAAATCGTCGCTGCCACCGGTAGTGGCATCCGCAGCTGCGGCACGCTGCGCTTGCTGCTGCATCCGCACCTGGGTCACGCTCTGCAACGCCTTGTCGAGGTCGTTGCATCGGCGGCTTGCCTCATGGGCGGCCAGGCGCTGCAGCTGGCGATCACGGTCAAGGTCCGTGATGCTCTGCCCGACGTGGGCCAGCAGGTTGGCGAACGCGAACTTGAGCTCTGATGTCGTCAGAGCATCGGCGATAGCCTCCAGGGCCTCGCGTTGTCCGNTAGGCCGCCACGTCGGCACAAGGGCGTGGATTTTGGAACTAGTCTTCCTAAGCCGTGACTCACGACGATTGGTAAGGATTGGTACCTAGGAAAGCAGAAAATTACAATACAAGGAAATGACAAGAAGTGTGAGTACCGCTCACAAAGCTAGGACAAAGAATGGGAGAGGAATTACACAATTCCTAGCAACTCCTCCAATCCTTCTTCTAACTTCTTGTCTTCTTCTTGTCTTCTTGTCTTTCTCGGCCTCCTCTTGAGTCTTCTTTGCGCGTCTTGCGCCCCTTGGCGGCGTCCTCCTTGAGCCGGCGGCGTTGGGGAAGCCGCCAAAAGTTCTCAAGATGTCGTCCTCCCTCTTTTTAGGGCTTCCTCAAGCTTTGAGAGCCCCTGGCCTTGGGGAGAAGCGCTGTCCCAATTTTTGGTTGAAGGAAGGAAGGAGGGAACCTTGAAAAGAGGGGGAAAACTTGGTGGTTTGGGGGTGGGCACTCCCCATCCCATCCCACGAAAATCCCTTAGGTCCCCTGGAGGTGAGGAGAGACTGTGGATAAGAAGCCCTTAAAAATAGAGCTCTTCTCTAGCTTCCTAACGCACTTTACGGCGCTTCAAACGGTGAAGCGTAGATGCCGTAGTCCCTTCTGGCGTTTTTGCTGCTGCTTGCAGCTGCCGGCGGCGTTTTATATATGGCGTAGCCGCCGTTTCCGTCGGACCCTTAGTCTCGGGGAGCGTCAGGCTCTGAGAACCACTGTAACGGGCTGGATCTCTAGCTCCTGCTCTGAAGTCGTCGTTGGAGTTCGCAGAATGGCGTTCTCAGTCCGCGTCAGGGGTTTTCCCCCTTCGCAAGACTGAGGGGCAATCATCATCAACGACCCAGAGCAGGGAGACTCGAATATTTCGAGTCTCTGGAGGCCCATTTCCGTTTTTACCTAACCCCCTCGTTCTGGTTCCAAAACGAGGGGATTTTACCTCGAACTCGTGAGTTTGCACGAGTTTTCCTGTTTAGAAACTCGCAGTTCGTCTTAAACGAACTCGAGTTTCCGTTTTGACACGTCGATGCGAAATCGTCGCGTGCGAGGCACGATCGACAATTTCGCGCCGACTTTTCTCGTGCTCTACTCGCTCCTCGCTCCTCGCTCTATCCCTCGTATTCGCTTGTTCTCACAAGCGAGGAGGGCGAGCGAGGACGAGGGCACGAGGCCACAGGCCTCGGCCCTCGAGGCCTCATGGCCTCCTGGCCGCCGATCGAGCCACCAGCTCGATCGGCGGCTGATGGCTCGCCGGCGGGTGACGGCCGGTCACTTGACCGGTCGCCGGCCACCCAGCCGGTCGGCCGCCGGCCGGCCGGTAGCCAGCGGGTGGCTGGCCACCGGCCAACCCTCGCGATAGCGAGGGGTGGCTTGCAGCCACCCCCTCGCTATCGCGAGGTGGGAGGGCCGAACTAGCCCTCCCGCTACAAGTATGATGATTATGTTAATGTGTGGTTGTTCAATCGAGAGAGATACACGTTCTTCTTTACTTTGTCTTGGTGAGTTGCATTGATAAAGATGTGTTCTTCTTTACTTGCAAGCTGGCAGTCTCAATGCTTTGTCGGTTTCATCTCGTAGACTATGCCTCTGTTAGTTTTTCTCTACGCTTGAACTTAAGAACCTTCTCAACGCCATCCCAGTGTCCAGTGAGTCAAAGATTGGTTTAGAGAGGAGTGCATTTATCTTGGTATATTGGCCGCAACACAATTTGGCCTTGTTGATATAACTCTAGATGTCAGTGAAACTACTGAGGCTGATGTGGGAGAGCTCGGTTCGGAGATGACACCTTAAAGTGGAGTCGCTCAATATGTAGGTTTGTTGCAACTAGGACCACACATGTTTGGCTGGCTTGGATATTACCTTGTACATGCAAATGACTTGCTGGATATAAGGGATGAGCTGGTTGTTCAACCACTTCATGCTACCTGTGTAAAGTGGTTGAACTTCTTCATCACAATCTGTGGTAAAGATCCACGAGTTGGAGGGACATAATAGCCAAAGTATAACTCTTGTATGTTGTGAATCTGGGCACTTGCTTCAACTCATGGGCATAGTGTGAGAAGTTTTTTCCATCGAACTAGTCAAAATTGATCTTTTGTAGGTACAACAAAATTGTTGGCGGCATATCATCCTCTAACCCTTGATATCAAATGCCTTATGTTGGCAAAGTTGAGTTTGTTGTGTGACATTGCTACACGTTGGATGCTACTAGTTGCGCCTAAAACGTAGACTGCAGTGTTGGATGTGGTTTTCCCATGAACATCTAAGGCACTCGTTTTTGTGGAGATGGTCAAAATAGTGCCAACGTGGGCATGTCCAATAGAACCTGTGAGTATTTTGCTGGAAAATGCTATTTTATCCCTACCCGTACTAATGTGATTGGTGGCACCAGTGGAGGAATGGCAGATTATTGAATGACTGGTGGAGGGCTAAGCTAAGGTAGGTGGGTTGATGATGTTTGAAAAGCTTGTTAGGCATAATTGAACTGTAGTAGCTACTTTTTTTGCTATTATTATATTTTCTACTATTGTACCTGATTTTGTTATAGTAGCCATTCCATCTATTGATAAAGCTGATTTATCCGAGCATCATGTGTGAGTTTCTCGTGTTAGTAGAACATCTCTTGTGTACCAAGTTACTACCTTAACACTATGGTCTCTTATTCCACAGATTGGCGCATAATTGCCTCTACGTGCTTTGATTCATCTGCCAAGCTTGCGTTTCTTGTTCCTTGCGTCCTTCCTGCTCTGCCACATGGCAACCATGATCTTATCCCATGCAAAAACCATGTAGGATGGATTTTTCATCGAGAGGTGGAGACTTTGCACCTTGATTCTCCATCTCCATATTGCTCTTGCTATCTATGTTACCTCTGGTGTTTGTAGGTTAGATCCTACACTAGGGGCTTGATGACATCAGTTGCTCATTAGCATAGGCGGCTGGACTTTACAGCTCTCTAGGAAGTTTTACTAGCTAGGACTCGTACAATAGATGTTGTTAGTGCTGACCTTATTCGGATACCATGTTGATGTTTGTGGGGTGTAGCAAGGACTATGTTCCTTACTGCTAGGATGATTGTACTTACAAAGGAACTAGCAATAGAGTGAAAATTCAGGACCAAAAGAATGTTGGGACCGAATGACTATAGTTGAAGAACAACTATAGTACAAGAGATAAAACAATATACACAGCTCAGATAGAGACTAGCTCTAGACCCTCATGCTTAGATACAGCTCCTGGCCCACGGATGGGCACATCGAACAAGATAATTCGAGTAAAGTTGCTTGAGTCTAGGGCGTAGTCTGACCACCACAACGAGGTAGTCGAGCCTTTGGGTATAAAGTCTTGGTCTCAGGTGATGTCTGTCACTGGTGGAAACTGTTGTTGGTGACTGTAGACGGAATGCTTTGGTGATGGTTGAGTTGTTGAATGATGACTACCAGGTTGTAGTAGGCCGATGGCAGCTGTCAAGGTTGGTAGAAGCTTCCAGGTGCAAGTGGGAAGGTTCATAGCAAATAAATCCTCCTGTGAGTAGTAACGCATCGAGTAGTTCTTGTTGTTGAGTCATGCATAAAGTGTTTATGAAGTGTAGTTCCCAATCTTGGCTCTACACGTCGTTCATGACTTGTGCATGCATGTAATGATGTATTGTTGTGTCGTGCATGCAACCATGTAGAAAGGTGTTTACTCCAAGCCTTGCATGCGTCTGTTGTGTCGTGTTGATGCATCTACTTACATGGGGTTGTCCGTAATGCCTAGCTAGGCGTGAGCCCCATCCTGATTGGAGGCATGTATCCATTAGTGCAATTTTGCATCGCACATAAGCGAATTATAATTCGCGGGCATTCACAACAGGGTTGTGAATGCAACATGTAATATTCTATAGTTACAGGGTCCATTTCCCCTCCTTGGGACCAAGATGCCAGAAATAAATCTGGTCCATACAAGTGAAAAGAGCTGCACTATAAAACCGTATCTTCTTTATGGTGAAAAATCCCTAACTTTCAGTAGGCTCCTCCAATTTTAAAATGATTGCGCCACCTTGACTATAAGAATGAGCCTTGTATTTTCTNGATGCATCTACTTACATGGGGTTGTCCGTAATGCCTAGCTAGGCGTGAGCCCCATCCTGATTGGAGGCATGTATCCATTAGTGCAATTTTGCATCGCACATAAGCGAATTATAATTCGCGGGCATTCACAACAGGGTTGTGAATGCCCCCTGGCTCAAGCGAATTATAATTCGCTTGAGTCAGTGGGCATTCACAACCCTATTGTGCATGCAACATGTAATATTCTATAGTTACAGGGTCCATTTCCCCTCCTTGGGACCAAGATGCCAGAAATAAATCTGGTCCATACAAGTGAAAAGAGCTGCACTATAAAACCGTATCTTCTTTATGGTGAAAAATCCCTAACTTTCAGTAGGCTCCTCCAATTTTAAAATGATTGCGCCACCTTGACTATAAGAATGAGCCTTGTATTTTCTACCATTAACATGTGTTAGTTACTCATATCAACAATGTCCAATAAATACATTAGATGCATAAATGTTACTTTTGGCAGTACAAAAACCACAACCCTTTTCAGGCTGAGAATTTTCTAAGTGAACAGAATGTTTTATCCTAATGACATCCATGCTCATAGTCAACATAACCAACGACTTTGCCGTACTCAAAAAAGTTGTAAAATGATACCCGCATTGTCGAACTCAGGTCCTCTTGTAGTTTCATGAATCACAAGATGGTTTAGGATATTTGCTTGGATTCCAATTCAGGGATGTTTGAAGGGAAATCTGTTTAAAAAATTAGATTTCTTGAATTTGTACAACTCGCCAACTAAGGAATTGTAGGATGTAACTGCTTGGAGAGCGTATCTACTGAGAAGTCATAAAATCATCCTCAAGCATGATTTCCAATATTGACACAATCTATTAGTGGAATAGACCAATAATATAATGTACACGAGCATCAATGAAAGGGTTCAACATCGTTGGATTGAGTAAACCATGATGAAGCGGTGATTACAAGAAGCAACAACGGAGGAAGCATGAGAGTTTGTGACAACCATAATACAACGACGCACGACACTAATGTTGCTCAATGTGACTAAGAGAACCTAACACAAGGAGCACACACATTATAGTGTATGTGAAGTATGATGAGGAGGGTGACATTGTACCAGCTAATGTAGTAATACGAGTAGCCTAACGGACGCCAACACCGACGACATTTACAGCCTAAGTGAAGGAGATAACATTTTTGATTGAAGAGTTTAATCGGTTTTTTTCTTTAAAGAATACCACAAAAGTTGTCTTTATAGTAAAGCATCAACCAAAGATGTACCTGAAGACTAGCATAAGACTAGTAGTCAAGGGGAACTATAGGATAAGCAATCACGAGCTCACCAATGCAAGTGAGCTGTTGATGTAATGGGAGTACTTCAAGAAATCAAACACGCTATTCAAGGTTTCCATGAAGTTCTGAACATAGCATGGATGGAAGGTATGGATGCACTCAATGCTCATCTCCGGATTGCAAGCATGCCGATTTCCATGGAGGTTTGCTTGTCTTATAATAAACTCACTTCCAGGTGACACATGGCACATGACATCTCCAGATTGTGTGATAATCATCTTGTCGTATCATTGGGACAACGGAGTTACCTCATGGAATGTGGGATGAAATAAAGCTCAGAGTCCCCAAGCATACTTGCGTGTGAAGAAATCCTCCATTATGGTTTCATACTACATGAAACAGTTTCATGCGTGAAGGAATTTTTGTAACAATGTGTCCATATTTTGAAGGGGTTAAGGTTGTAATGGAAAACTGCATAGGCTTTCTCGAGGATGATGTCTCCAAAGGTGGACAGTGTGATGTCCATTTCAAGTGCGTAAGAAGACCAATTGATGAATTTGTTTGCATGTATTCCAAGGCTACACACATGCAGTGTGTCATAAAGTATCATGGTTTAAAGTCATCGTGGACTCGGGCACTTGAGGATGTCAATGTTGACATTTCTGGTCATTCTTTTTTTCACAAGCTCTCTGCAATTTATAGGCAATGTAGCGAATGGGGAGAGCATCTATACACAAAGCAATTCACAGTTGGAGGAATTTGACGATTGTAAGAACGTAAGCAGATGTTTTTGAGCGGGCAATGTGTATAATTCTCCTGGCCTAGTCGAATCCAGTCGTATGTCATCATTATAAACTCACGTGGATTTTTCAATGTAATGTGCCGTATCTACATGGGTGCATTACCATATCAGGAATTTGGAATTATCACGCCAATGGTGGTGCTACTAAGTGCAACCTGGTGGCCTCCATGGGCACCATATGTTCCATGTGTATGCAAATTTTCATGAAATCGACATTAAAATGCATGAATGTATGATGATTGGCTGAAAGTCACATAAAAACATCTGCGTTCCATGCTATATGCAAATGTAGCCTCCAAATACATGCTTGATCATTAAGCGTGCCGTTGCCTGTCGCATGTTGAATACATCGTCTGTTTCACACAAACGCAACACACCCAATCCACATTTTTTTTATTGTAGCACTAGGCGTTGAATAAGCCACAAGGTCATACCCGAAAAAAAACACAACATTTTTAAGTGGGTTCCTGTTAAGCAAAACCCAAAACCCACAACTAAGGCGTAAGAAACACCTGATAATCTTGTGTTAATCCTTCCCAACCCACCGCCACAAATGCAAATTGCAAATCTTGATTACGACAAGCAAGCATGTTTTGTCACTTGACCATGTCTGTTGGTATGAGATTATTTTGAATATCAAAGAGCCACCACCAACACATGTGTGCCATAACTTGCACATGTATTATCTACAAACGATGGGATACATTACATGGAACCTTCCCTTGCCTATAGAGGGATATCCTGACCTCGCAGTTTCAAAATGATGGCAAGCACCATGGAAACAAGGGAGCAAACAACCTCATGCAATGTTCAAAAGATTGTGGCAACGCCTCTCTGGAACCTCTTCATGGGTTGTCGCGCTCACGTTGTGGAAAACACATAGTTTATACATGAAAAGTCTTTTGTCTTTTCCTCAAAGTGAGGAATGTGTCCGGGACTATCCCTCATGCTGGAAGGTCCTTCATGATGTTTTACCACATCGTTGTTGATATACATGTCACGATGAACATGCATAGAGGATGGCCATTGCGTAGTTCGTTGATATAGCTAGGTGTCACGAGGACACAGTCGTGCATCCGTCGACTGTAGAGGCAAGCAAGAATATTCTCTAGCAAGGTAGCGGTTGGTTCATGGAGGAGTTCAGAAATGTTAGCATTGTGGCAAGCAAGGTGGCAAGCGAGTGCTCGGCGTGCAGAATGAATGGTGGCGGGGAAGGCTGCACGCAAAAGGCTACGATGAAGTGTTACGAAGTGGACAAGAAACATGTCTAGACCATGCGTCAGAGCACCAATACAGAGTGCATAGTGCAATGGACATTACCGGGTGCACATTACCACATCTTTAGTCTACCATCGACTAGTGTACATGGGGGCCCAGACCAAAGGGTTGGAGTTAAACCACACGAGTACAAAAGCTACAAATTACAAATGACATCCATGTTACAATCACGAGGGAAAGTACAATTTGGGGGTGTAAAAACCCGACATTGGTTGTGTTTCCACAATCCGAAGTAGCTCCCACTTCTATCATACAACACACATCGAGTGCCTGTACTTAATTATGGTAATGAATTATAAATCTCTAATGGTTAACGCACAAAAATTGCCTGTTGCGTTGGTTGTTTGACTACACCCTAACTACGTTTTGGTGACGTTGGGGGCAATATTAATGTGCACTCCTTTCTGACGGGTAAAATCGCCTCTTCTCACAGTTCCATTGGCGAAGTGCTTCAGAATGTTCTGGCCACGGTTGGGAATGGGTGAGTGGGAACATGGTCAAATCCCACCCACGATTTCACCCACCCACAATGGGTTTGCGATGGAAATACGCAAGTTATCGCTCGAAAATTGATGTCGCAAGCGATTTCACCTCGTATTCGCGTCAACCAACCTGTCGGCCACAAACCCTCTCGTGAGCCGAGGGACTGGCAATTTGAAGCTGTCTAAGTACTCCCACCACTGCCCTCAACTCGCACTACTCTCTCACCCCACAATCGGACGACACAACTTCTCACCAAGCAGTTTCGCCCCTTCCCCTTCTCCATGTAATAGAGCAGTGACGGCCGCTATGCGGAGATGACTCTACCGTCAGGCGCGGCTATAGCGGACCGGAGAGTCCGATTCTTGGCCTTCTCGCGTCAAAACCGTCAATCGAACACTGAAATTTTAGGCATATGTGACGTTAGCAAATAGGTGGATTTGACTATGTTCCCACTCACCTATTCCCAGCCGCGGCCTCTGTTTAAGGTTGGTTTGGTATAGCATTTCCGGCATTCTCGGGCCGCGGTCTCATGCCATCACTGATGGGACTAAAAGCTTAAAAATGAACAAATTTGTTCAGCGGACGGTGAAGATGCCCTTGTCCGTACGACCGTGGTCTTAGATTGCTGTCGCACAAAAGCTCAACCTGGCAACAACCCATCGCTTCAAAAGACCTGTTCCTTAGAATCGTCCTGCCAAGCCATCAAGCCCCATCAAGCCCCATCAAGCCCCATCAGCAACTGGTCCTGACGATGAGCTTCTCCTCATGACGATTGTGGAGTGGACGATTGTGTTCATCCCAGACATAGGCGGAGATCGACCTCCTGGGGCAAGTAATCTCCGTAGAAAGCTGTACGGAATCGAAGATCTCAACCGTTCCTGTGTTGAATCCCTCTGTTTTTATGGCTTTTAAGTCCATCAGTGATGGTGTGAGACCGCGGCCTCGAAACCGTGCGTCCTCATCGGCGACGTACGTGGAAAGGTACACGACCGCGCTCAATCGTCCGGCCGCTGTCCCGTGGAAATCATTTTGGGTGCGGCTGGTAAACGTTGGAATTTGATGCCAGCGTCGATATCCAGCAGAATCGGAAGCTGCTAAACACCTTCCTGCCCGGTTACGTCGAGATCCAATGTCGGTTCTTGTATTTTTCGAGTTTAACGCCTTGTTATTAAAAGAGCCGCACTTGAATGCGTGGTTGGAATGCAAACGCTGATCTTGATCTCTGGGTTTACTGTCGTCAACGGTTTTCATGAACGTTAATTGCGACAGGATCGGGGTCCGTTTGCGGTTGTCACTGGAAAGCGACAGCGTCAACCGAGAGCGAACATCGATGGCGAAAGGAATGCAACACTTACAAACAAAGCCAACAATTGCGGATCGATTGTTGAGCGTTCGTTTGCGGCTGTCGAGCCTCCGCTGGGAGAAAGTTGAGCGTTCGGATGTTGTGGCATTTGTTCATGAAAGGCATGGGCATGCCACAACTTGGTCCTTAACGACATGGCAGCGACTTAGCTGTCGATCCGAGATGGACATGGTTCTAGCGCACTAGAGGGTGGTGATGTGGAAAATTGAATGCGATGATATACATCGGGCATGCTGTCGGGATTTCCACCAAAATATTTGCTAAAACAGGGGAGAAGAAATGAAAAACGAGTGCATACACGTGTGAGTTTCGCCAAAGCACTACACCAGCCGAACAATCCAGCCTCGTTGCGGAAAACGCTGCCCAACGTCGGATTCCAGCGTTTACCAGCCGCACCCTTTAGTTGCGAGGACAGTGCCGGCTGGTTGTCATACCAAGAAGCCCCGAGTGTTGAAGGGCGGCGGTCCCCCCCTCGCAGACTGGTCATGACCATAAAAAAAATTATTATCAGGATGGAGACCCACTGCTTGCCACCTCCTGATGGCCATCACCCTCTGAACATCACCATCGTCAATCCGGTGCATTCGCTCTTCCCTCGGGATTTGTCCTCCCTCGTATGCATCGGACGGTTTCTTGGCGTCACGACGTTCTCAAGGGCACGGTTCAGCTGTTGGATGGCAGCCAGGTGAAACCGTGGAGTTTTTTTTCTCGAGGTTTTTTTCGGTGCTCGTCACCACGTGCTTGGGAGGCCGTTACAGCTCGCCACAAGGATGGCCTCAGACCACCGGTGATGCGGTTGAGGCCGATCTCAGTGGAAGCTTCTCATGCCTCGCATGGCAGTTTTGTCGTGAGGCAACCCTAGGCATGCCCAACACAACGGTGCGGGAGATGGTCTGCCTCAGCAGACTGTGTTTGAGCTCCAACTGTCGGATCCACCGCCGTCTCCCCTTCAACGCTCGCTCCATTGATGCCCTCCTCCTGGACTGCCCTGCCGTGGCCGCCTGACTTCGTCGCCTGAGCTGCCATTCACGTCAGTCAGCACCATCACCACGATCTCCCCACACTCACGATCGCACAACAGCACACCTCTGCACGGCTCCGGCAGACCGTCCTCCTACGTCCGTCGCTGGTATCCTTCGCCTTGGCGCAATGACGGCTCCCGAGCTGCAGCCTGAGCCGCACGAGCCATGTCTCTCCCAACCTCCACCCCAAACCCAAGAAGAAGAGAGGAAGTGCCGCTTGGCGTCGTAGGGCAGCAGTAAGGATGCTCACCACCTTTCCAGCCTTCCAGCTCGCCAGCTTGCGTCGGGACGGCAGGAAAGCGGGATACGGGGAAGCCTAGTGAAGCGATCTCACGGAGACTCACTCCGGCCGCAGCCGCGGAGAAGCAACGCGACAACTGAGCACGCGACAGGGTTGTCGAAGCAGTGCAGGCCGTGCGATTCAGCGCCGCAATAGGACAAGCGCGCCATTGCTGCAAGCTGGAAGCTTCGGCCGTCGTATGTTAAGCCCGTTATTGTGTCTCATCTCACGTCGCCACTGCTTGCACCTCCTTCGCCAATCCTTGTCGCCGCAAGCAGTCCCGTAGGCTTGAATATAGACAAAGACCCAGGTCACGCTGGGTCGCTCCCGCAGGTGACTCTTGTCACCTGCTCTCTTTCTCTCTCCCTCTCTCTCTCTCTCTCTCTCTCTCTCTCTCTCTCTCTCTCTCTCTCTCTCTCCCTCTCTCTCTCTCTCTCTCTCTCTCTCTCTTTCTCTCTCCAGGGTCACGTTGTTCGTCCGCGGCGACTCTTCCTTCGAGAACTTCAGCAGCGAACCTTCCGACAGCTCAACGGCCACATACCGGCAAGCAAAGCGGCTTCTCTGCGCGGAACGGAGGGTTCGAACGCTGCCCAGCTGCCAGCATGGGCAACTGCATGAGCGGAGGAGGGGGAAATGAGAAGGCGGAGGAGCAAGTGGTGCCTGAGAGGCCTCCACCGCCACCGCCGAAGCAAGCGGATGCAGGTTGGTCATTGTTGGAGCATTGCTGCCTGAGCAGGTTTCCGTCTCAGTGTTCGTCGCATCCTTTGTCCCAGCCTTAACTCCTCTCTCATTCCCAGTTGTTTGCTTGCGTCCTCATCCTCAGTGGAGATGTCTGTCTCAGCCCAAGCCATAGTTTCAATCTTCGCCCCAGTCTCAGTCTTTGTGACAGACTTAGCCCAAGCCTGTGTCTCTATTTCCCGTGCAAGTTTCAGCCTAGCTGAACTCTGAGACTCGATCCCAGGCTGATTCGTAGTCCTGGTCTTTTGCCCAAGTCTCAACTCACTCTCAGTCTTGATGGGCATGCCCAGATGTTTGTAGAATGTCCGATACTATCCATGACCCTCCTCCTCTCCTGCTTCCCCCATCCCTCCGTCTCTGCCCTTCGTCCCTTCCACTTATCAACCACCCCCTCCCTCCCTTCCTCCCTCCCTTCCTCCATCCCTCCCTCCCTCCCTCCCTCCCTCCCTCCCTCT